>PVPY01000826.1:0-22339 GCA_002982035.1 Fusarium algeriense | reverse complement strand
AAATAAAATAAAGTAATAAATGCTCTTATAATCCTATATTCTATACTATAGAACCCCTTTTACTAAACTGCTATAAACCTTAAATATAATACTAACCTTAACTAACCTTAAGTAGAATTTTTAACTAATTAGTAACTCGGCCTAATAGTAAGCGATATTATAGTAATATACGGCCTATAAAATTGCATTTGTATGGACGATTCTATTAGAATCGTCTGCGAATAATACTTAGGGTCGACAGATAGCCTGAACCGTGAGAATAATGCATCATCGGCCATTATGTTCTCTAGGTCTGGTGTTCCACTGGCACTGCTATCTAAGTAATAAAATGGCCAGGAGATTGTTATACTTACTGATTGCACGGATGGATACCAGGATGGGGTTTTTAAACCTGATAGAACGGTCAGAAAAGGGGTTAAGACGACTGATTTTCCAAATGAGAGTCATTACAATAAAGTTTTCAGCCGCACCCTTTACGACCCAAAAGATGTTTTGTATTTGCGGCAACGGGGAACCAGCATCTACATCCTAGTAATTTTGTAAAGTCAACAGGGTGCACGGGCCAAGTAATCTTGTATTGCAACCCAGGAGCAGGAGATGGAAAGGCGGTCAATAGGCGGACGGGTACCCGTCCTTCTAAAATTAGACGGGTCCCATCCTAGTTTCTATATGTAGTATAGTTTTCTCCACTATCGGACTGTCAGTATTATTACCCTTATACTTGCAATATCTAGTTCTAGATTCAATAACGCGGCTGAGGTACGATGATGCATAAGCAATCTACTAGAGATATAGCACGTCAAGAGATGATTGGTATAAGGTCTAGCTACCGGTAACCTTACTAGGTAACCGCCAGTATAGAAAAGCAATAGGCCTACCTTTAGTATATCTAAAAGCAATCTACAGCTAGTATCTTAATTATAAGCAAATGGGGAGATACTGCGTAACGTCGATGAGCCTGAGAGAATGGACTAAAGAAGAGATAGTGGCTTATTTAGACTGGGATAAAGCAGAGCCTGATCGCATGGAAGCATAAGTAGCTCGAGAGACTGAGAACGGGCGACTGTTCACAAGCAGAAAAGGCATCGGTGAGCTTTGGGAAATAGCCTAGCAGGATATCGATGAACAAGAAGCGTTGTATTCGGCCGTGGAAGAGGAAGAAAGCTGTATTGTGGCATAGCTCTAGCTCTAGTAGAATTTGGAGTAAATTTGGAACTCAGATATGTCGTGGCTATTTTACCTTAAGCCAGTGGTTCGTTGAAATAGCTGGTAAATGGGACTCGTTAAACTACTTGAGGCAGTGGAATAAGAAGGCATGAGGTAATCCGATAGCGGAAAAAATTATACCAAATATGGAAATTGGAACGGGACCCGTCCGCCTATTGACCGCCAGATGGAAAAAGAGAGGTGCACGGGCCACCAAAACTGGTATTGGATGTCAATACCAGTGGTAATTGGTACAGTAGGTTTTATAATTTCATTAGTGCAGTATGAGAAACAAAGTGCATTTCTATCGGGGAAAATATAGGGGGGAAAAGGCTAGATGGTAATTGGTTAAAAACAGGAAATGCAATGCGTTTCTGCTGATAATTCTTGAGTACGGCTGAACTTGGCTAAGCTGGCGCTAGCTATGTCAGGAAATGTAACGCTCGACTGAAGAAGTGCACTACTCTATATAGGAAATGTAACGCTTGATCGAGAGTCATTCTATCGCAACATACTATGTCATGCCGCGATAGCAATATTGATTCAAATAGAATAAAACTTCGCTTTTAATGCTCTTTAGACCAACGAAGTATAGATTAGAATTCAACTTTGCCAAAAAATAGGTGGCGGCCTTGAAGACCTAATTCGCATTTGCCTACTGGAATCGAAGCAGATTAGCAGTCGTGACTCGGGATGAACCCATAGAGAAAGTGGCTCGAGAAATTTAAAATGGGCAATAAGAAATGGATCCATGATATTAACCCCTGTTTTTGCTGCTACTACTGTTTAATGTTCTTTTTCTATCTCTTTTCTCCTTTACTATTCAGGCAGAAGACTAAAAAGGGAGAGAGAGTAAGTAACAAGTGGATAGATAGAGCGGGAAGTGAAAGTGGTGGAGTAGTGAAGGAAATGAGTGCACGGATAAAACGGATGATAGTTGGTATATATACAGTAGCAGCAATAAAAATACAGCTATCACCACGCTTGGAAGACTAATACATCACCCAATCCGCCACGGTATATTTTCCTCTACAGTTAAGACCTCCGTCATTGCTACAGCATCTACTCTAGGCAGCCTTTCATCCATATCTTGCCCCTCAGACACGCGCTCTAGGTCTAGAAGTGCCTCATGACGGCCTATCATCCTGCTTTTGTCATGATAATTTGCAAGCGCATTGCCAACCTGCGGCAACAACCTAGCCATAAATCCCGAGCCCATCGTACAGAGACTAAGCGCGTTTGCATTCAGGATGGACACGAGCGCAGCGACACACTTCCAGGGACCGGCATTTATGGAACGCGGTACGATAAGGGCGAGGTTGTATGGCAAAGACTCAGGTGCATCCTGTGAGCCTGCTTCGTGGACAAAACCCTTATAAAGATTTCTGGCTAGATGAAGCAGGACTTCTTGGCCGTCTTTCTTGGGATTCCAGTCTGGAGGCAAGCTTAGGCGGAAGGAAGGGTACTCGGCCGTGATGCCGCGGGGGGAGGGCCAGGAGAATTCATCTGAGATAATGGAATGGTTATAGGGGAGCGGGTTGGTTCCCTTGGTAGACTGGGCAAGTAGAGACTTCGGAATCCAACGTGCGCCAGTGTCCTCGTAGCGTTTCTGGTCGAGGAAGATGAGCTGGCTGGGCACAATGGCGAACTGCTTAAAACAGACGCGCATGCGCTCCTCCGCTGGCACTTCTGTCATTGGCCCGGCGGAGCCGATACGCCAGTCAGTGAGGCTAGCGAGGATGATGCCTTCATCCTCGCTCCGGCTGGTAGTGCGGTACGCGATTGTCCGCATTGCACGTGGGACTAAAACGGTCATGCCAGGAACGAGCTGCATGCCGGGGAACCATTTAGGGTCTGGCTGGCTGTACTTGATGTCCAGTTCCTTGAAGAAGGACGAGATACGCGGCCAACAGCAGCTCAGCGCCTTGTGCGCGAAGCATGCGAGTGGCTCGTAGGCACAAGCGCAGTGTGGGGGGTTATCAAGGAGTTTGCGCAGGGAATGGGTCTCAGGGACTGTCACACTGCGGGTGGGAAAGGCGTGTATCTGGCGCACAGCCTCGTTTAGGTCTTTATAGGTGTAAGTGGTGTCTGCAAACTGGTAGTGAACCTGGGCCTGATGGAGACCTTCTTGGAGCGTCCACAGGCGACGTGCCCAGCCGGAGCACATGATTCGCAGCCCGACCTCTTCTCTAGACATGCCATGGGAGGGAACATCGGCTAGGGTGCGATCCAAGACAAGGACCTTGGTTGAGGATTTGTAAACGCCCTCCATGTTTTTGATTGCATTCTTCTTTGCCTCCCCGTGCACTGGGATGCAAAGCGTGTCCATCCAAAACGGAACCGGACCTTTTTCATTAGGGAATTGTTTATTTACTAATTTCTGCGCGGGGGACGTCAGCTCGTCTGTTCACCAGTTATGCAATAATATATTCTCCACTGATTGAGTTATTGGTACAATAGAATCCTCAATGTGGCCATCTCTTGATGACTCTTATGGATAATTCAGGCTCTGGTCCATAGCACGGACCTAGATTAAAATAACACTGAGGCGGAGCATAATCTTTTGAATTTACTTGGGATCACTTACTTGTATACGCTCAAGTTGGCACCGAGGCAGCGCATTCTTATCTGGATTCCCTAGTCCGTCCGCCCAGACATGGCTGATAGCCACGAACCGGGGACCGAGCAGCTGCCGGACGGACACAGGAACAAGCCGCAGTTGTCCCTCATGATATGCCGCCATAGGAGTTGGGCGGGATGACGACAGCTGGGATTGATCGCACTTGATAGTTTCAAGAAGCTTGCTCCTCTCTGGGTCCTCGGAGTCGAAGCCGTCAAACCCAAGAAAGTCGCAACCGTGACAGTCTTGATGGTGTTGCGTCTGATACGTTTTCGGTTTCACTTGGTACGCCAAGCACTTGTCCACCTCGCAATTGCTGTGGTCGAGGTTGTTATGGCGGTCAAGCTGGGAACAGAGGAGGAGGGCGCAGTGGTCGCCTTCTACGAGGTCGGAAATTATTTTCTCTTCACGTGGGCACCAGCCATGCTCACGGAAAAATTGAGGGCTGAGCCGCGCCGGTATTGTGTTGAAGGGGATTGTGAATGTGAACGGGGCATCCAGCGGAATGGAACGGTATATGAAGAATGCAGCTGTCTGCAGAGTAGTAGTGAGCACAAGGACTGAGTCCCACACAGCAGCGTCAATGCCACGACTGGACGGACCAAATTCGCGCAATGCAGTAGCTGCAGTATCCAGCACGCGCCAGATCTTTGCCGCGCTCTCTTTTGCCATTCCCCTGCCCTCGGCCCATAAGCGCCGTTTGTTATATAGCACTTGCATCGGACTGGGTATTGGAGTAGTGTTGCGACGAGCAACGTGGATGACATACGCAACCGCTTGACCAGCAACAGAGCCGATCTTGTCCCCGACCTCTCTTGCAGTAGCGCGGTGCTTGGAATTGTCGAGGCAGCCGGGATATTCGCGGCTGGCAGAGACAATCCACGCCGCGATGTAATCTTGGAGGCACTTCGTCGTGATGGTGGCATAGCCATTTCCAGCGCGACTCACAAAGTCGTCCCGCAGGATCTCAATGTTGTACACCTTGAAGATCTCGTCCAAAGTGCCAAAGAAGAGCCAAGACTGGAAGAATTTTGACGACTCCCAGCACGTTTGTAGGTCGTGGGGCTCTGCGAATGTGAAGTTGCACCGCCCGGGAAAGCCTTCAAGGCCCTCGCCATCATAGGCAAAACGGTCATCTTCGAGAAAAGGGACTTCAACGCGGAAGCCAGATCTGTTTTGCAACTGTGGTAAATGGTCCATGGTTTTCACCGCGCTTTGAATGCCGATGGCGATCTAGCGGGGCTCGCTTGCTCAGGGAGAACGGATTCAAAAGGAGGCTGCCACGAGACGAGTAATCGTGTGATTACCCCGTCATTCATGGAATGGAATGGGACTTATTAGTCCGGGAGGAATGATGCAAGGAATGGTAATTACGGATTTTGCAGTCAATTATGGAGTGGCATGCGCTTGTCTACATATAGAATCACCCCGTTGCCTATGTCAAGGCTCGGATCGCTGAGCAATGTGGGTTGGGTAGTTGGACAGTTCAGAGTGACGCCTTGACGTCGATCCGATGGCACAACAATAAACAATAAAATGGGAAGGTGTAGAGAGGCTTGTGAGATGGCTGAAATCTCGTCAGTAAGTGTCTCGCCCAGTGCGAGTTCGTCCGTGTCAGAGGCTGGAGGAGTGAGTGGCTCATAATTAGCCCACTGTAGGTTCAAATTAAGCCCTCGACGTTAGTTTCTCCTGAATGATGAAGATGTATATACATTATTCAGTCGAGACCCTCCCATTCAAATTCCCGAACTCATTTGTATATAAGCGTTTCGGGTTGAACGGGCATTGTAGGTGGCCAAAACGAAGGAAGTACCTGGGTGAACCCCAGAATCCTTTGGTTAAAGGAAAGAATAAACTGTCCCGTCCACCATGTAATCGTGCGGGGCAAGCTCGCAATGACTGGCGATTGTGGGAAAAACAAAAGCCTATCATCATCCTTGGCTGACGATGCAGGATTCAGTCGAGGAGTGTGTGGAGGAGACATCAAATTGGGCGTTGTGCTGTTGTAGTGGCGGCGTTGGTGGTGCGTTAATCAAAGTCACCACATGCTCATACCTTCGTCATCTTCAGTTAGAGATGGGTTCCAGAGTCCTGTGACGGTCAGCTCTGAGTACTTGTTGACATGTGACCACGCTCTGAAAGCTTTAGAAGAGTCCGTTGCCAAACGGAGTTTACGGAAAATTTTGCAATGACGCATGAGCTGCGGGATGCATTCGAGTTATCAATTCAATTGCACATCTGGTGGGCAAAAGATCAACAAGTGAACCGTGCGAGCGTGCAAGCGCCATACACTGGACCGTGACATCCAGGCTACAGTTCAATCGATGTCTCAGATTGAATTGATGACCACCCTGAGTTATCCTTTCGCTATGCCTTTAATTCATTCAACTTCATTCGGAAAGTCCCATCAATCTCCCCTGCAGACGGCATCACAACCTCTCTTGGTGTACGAATTCTCCCCTACCAGCAGAGTTCTCAGCATATCATCTTGTGTCGATTCCTTTCAGGAATGGTGGCGAAGGAAGAAATTGAATTTTTACCAACCAAATACATCGCCTTCTCGCACGTCTGGTGCAACTTCCGCTGGATCAACGCGAAGGGCATCGCATATCAGGTCAAAGTTTCCTCAGACGCAGACAGATGCAACGCGTTCACTGCCATCCACATCATCGACGACTTGTAGCACAACTTGCGTAATTACCCGAATGAGCACCATGCCTCCCATGTTAAACTTCGTTCGACGTGCCTTTGATCCCGGCCTTCCCTCGAGCGAATTCTCCAATCAATGGAAGCATCCAAGCGACGTCTTCTCGGTGCTCCTGATTCTCGGCGGTGACGTTGTTGCTGGCTCGCTCGCACAGTTGGTAGGATCGCGCTTTACGCCGGTCGCGTTCTCGTTTGGTACGAGCATCTTCAATTGCACGTTGTCTTTCATGCGTGCAAACCAGCTAACGAATGGTCTCTGCCGTCCCTTTAGGTTGGGTTGCTTACGCGATAACTGCTGTTGTTTCAGCTATCGGCGAGAACAAGCTGATGCCACCCGCCGACTTCTCGTGCATGGTCATCAACGGCGAAACCGGATATACTCGCGATAACTACAGCTGGATCATTAGCCGCATGGTGCGGGACTTTGAGACGTGGATGGACAGGCAACCACAGCCGGGAGGGCTGCCAGCTCTGCCACCGGGCCCAAGTCCGAATCCGGTCCAGGCTTGCGTTGAGGAAATCATTGAGCTGAAATGGGAGGAGTTGAGAGAACGCGCCAAGAAAAAGGGGCAACCAGAACCGGAGCGGCCGCCCAAGGCCGGACTCTGCGTTTCCGTCTATAAAGCACAGGAAGCCACCAAGGGCTATCCCGGATATGACGCTCCGTATATCGCCGGCTTCCTCACCTGTATTGTCCAGCTTGGTGTGGCAGCCATACCATGCGGTATATTCGGCGACTGGAGCATTCTTGTGATAACGGCTGCCGGTATCGTCTTGTCCTTCGCTTCGGGGGCTTTACCCCAGTGGTCAAAGGAGAAGTGGGCGTGCCGCATCGGCACGGAAAAGGCGTTTGTGTTGACCCGTGGAAACGGTAGCCAACACGCCATCGTGATCCAGGGTGCGGGCGTCGGTTTGGATCTCGAGGATCTCGCTGCCGCCGACACCGGTGCGTTTGCCGACCGGGAAACTAGATTGGTCGTCGTCGCTCTTGGCTTCCTATGGATACTCCTCCTCATCACCGCGTCAGGAATCAGGCAGAATACATGGTTCCTCCTCGCAGTTGGCGGCATGGGTATCCTTCAGAATATGTACGTCGCTGGCACGAGTCGTCCTCCCGAGGCATTTGGAGTGCCCCTTGAGTTTGTTGAGGTCATGGGCAAACCTAAGGTCATGGACACTCTATTTGAAGTTGAGGAACGTTATCCCCGCCTAGGCAAAAGCATGTTGCCTATCTTTTTCACGGGAGAATTGCGCGAGAATGAACAAGAAAAATGGGATAATTACGACAAGATCGCCAAGGAGAGAAGGGAGTAAGCGAGGAGAGAAAAAGAAAGGAAGAAGCAGGAAGAGTCCAATATGAACTACCAATAGGCTTCTAATTCCGGGTCGCGGAAGTAAACCTGCCGATGAGACTCGGTTTTTTGAAGTTCTATGGTGATTGTGAATGTAAGCTGGACCTAACTTATTTCCTAGCTTTTCGGCTCTCTCTTTTTTTGGTATTGCATATACCCACGAATTGTGCAACGGAGGGTGCGATCAGAAGAGATTTCATTGCGCTGCTTAATTCTATCTGAGGGAGTGACGAAGGTGGGCCTCTTATACCTATATTCAGTCTCCCAATATCACAGGCAGCAGCCTGCTGCCTGATGCTAGTTGTGGTTGTTCACGAACATCGTGAACATATTGCCTTATTTCTATCCTCATTCCAACAAGATAAATGGTTACTTTCAGGAAGTACGAGGCTCTTAGTAAGTTACTCTGCCAAATAGCTGCTCCGAGTTACTGTTATTTGTCGTATAGAGGAGTAGTGAGCGTTTTACTCACAAGTGGCGATACCACCCAGGTACCCAGAAATCTACCATCAAGTCACTATAACCCATAGGATTAAAGTTATTTTCCGCCTACGTCATCTGGAGTGCATAAAGGGATTGTCAAGTGTTGGTTATATCACCATCATCTCGTCATAGATATATCTTAAAACGTAAATCTGATTAAGTTATATTTCTAGAGTGTTACTCTTCTAAAAGACAGACCATATCGGAAAGGTGGCTCCGGCTAGGGTTACATGCATTGAATGAGACATTGACCGCGACTTCACGGAGAATTTGTGGCACGGAAAGAAACTCTGACGTTTATGGCCAATTATGCTCTTTATAGCCACTCTTTCTACCGAAAGGCGATTGTTCTACCCTCCTGTGATTAAAATCTTACTTGTTAGATATAGAACAAAGACACTCGAGCAATTTTAATAATCTAGCAGATACGGGAAAGTAAGAAGACATCTCTCGCGCCCTGCGCATTAAGTGCACGGCCGGAGTGTGACGGGTAGGTTTCCCAAGGGATAAACTAGTCCGTAAAGGGGTTTATGTTGGTAGGATTGCGGAATACAGTCTGAGCGTAGTCGAAGATGTGTCACGTCTCTTAATAGTCAATAATGCGGGTGAGGCTTATTGAGGTAAAGAAGTTGTATTGATAGCTGGTGAGCTAATGTCTATGAAAGTGCTAATGAATGTGTTCTATATACTTTAGGTGATCACGGTTGAGTGATCATGGTCACTGAGTGATCAATGTGGTGAGTGAGCGTGAGCATCCGTGATTGGGTGAAAGATGTGGGGCACACGTGACGTAACCGCCAGGGTCGTAACACGGAGCACCTAAAGGCAAGCAAGTTAAAGTTATGGGCTAATGGAACTCTGATCTGTACTAATGTAGATAAATAAACCCTGTTAAAAGCCACTGTCACATGAAATAGTTTCGGTAAGTTCCTCTATAAACTTCTACCGGGTCAAGGAGGGGAAATGGCCACGGAAGATTCGTCATCATGCTCTCTGCGCACGAGCCCGTTTCTTTTCAGAGCAGCCACCCAAGCGAATCCGCGACAACATTCGAATCTCTTAAACCCCCGAGGTCAAGCTTGTTTCGGCACCTGACTCGACATACTTATTCAGTGATTGTCGCCTCACACTACTGCATAAATCAAGACCTTTGCATTTCATATTTCAGAAATCGATCTATCCACGAAACTGTTTTCTGTCTAGCGCCATCAGAGAGACATTATGTTCTAAATCATGGCATCTACACAGTTCAGTCTGGCCATCAGATCACTCGAGAGATATACAGGAAACAGCCACAGGGAACATGCTGTGACGTGTCCATGGCCGGATTATTCCCACGCAATGCAAATATACAAGCAGCTTTGCCATGGCCGCGATATAGTTGGCGTGCACAGATTGCGTCTTTTACCACCATGTCTAATCAACACCTATCGTGCCCGTCTGAGAAAGCGGATAACAAAGCTTAACACGGCATTGAGAGGGTTACATAAACAGATTCGCAGCATGAAGGAGATGGAGAATAACAAAAAGATGGGATTCTTGCTTAAGAAAAGGCTTCAGAGGAGGCTGTCTAAATGGGGGATTCCGGAGACGAATAAAGAGTTATTATCACAGAAGATAGCTGAGGGCATGATCAACGTCATCGAACACCTGACATGTGCAATGGATTTAATCCACTGCTTTGTGGAAAGTCAGTTTAAGAAGAAACGGAAACGAATTGGTCAGGTTGGAAAAGTAAATGAGGTACTGATTAATATTGACAAGAACATTGTAAGCATTATGGAAAGGGAATTAATACAGCGGCATGACGGTTCTAATACAGCGGCATAACCTTATCTCTTTGAGCGGCATAAGACTGCAGCCGGTCACTCGCCCCACTTTGTTTACTAACCCCGCTAGTACCTGCGGGGTACGTGAAGTTCCCGTCAGACAGCTTCTTCATTCAAACCACCCAAATTCATCAAAATCCTCATACAAATTAACCCTAACAAGTCTCAAATAAAACAATGAGCTCTCTAAAGATACAAGATAGCATAGATGATCACAGCTTTGATACCCCGCCTTTGAGGGCGGCTAATGACCCTACCGGCGTGCCTAATTTTCCGCCTGAACAGGGCCGCGGTGATGATTTTCAACCTTTCAACCTAGAATATCGCGATTTCAAGATCAACCCTCTACCCAAGGAACCACTTGAATTATTCCAGCTTTTCGTACCTATTTCCCTTGTGCAGTCATGGATTGAATATACCAACAGCTAGGTCGCTTATTTACTCGAAAACACCGTTATTGACAACTGGAATACCCCCCTTTCTAAACAGTCACACATTCTCAAGTGGGAAGGCATCTCCACTGCAACGGCTTATGTATGGCTTGGAGTCCTTATTTACCTAGGAATTCATAGGGAAATATCGTTAAAGGACCATTGGAAGGCACCTAGTCTAGGAGATCAGCGCCCTCTTCACTCAATCATCAAGTTTATGCCGTTACGGAAGTTCGAGTTGATCACGAGGTATTTCCGCACTTTTGACTACACCAAGCTCGATGTGAGGGATGAGAGCGATCTTCCAAAGACCTTCCAAGCGGCTGAAGCGTGGTCTAATCACATACAAAAGGTGTCTATCGAGCTCTATCTTCTAGGGACTAATCTGACTGTAGATGAGTGTATGACCCCGTTTACAGGCAGATCAAAAGAGACAACAGTCGTCAAGAATAAGCCTACGCCGGTGGGGTTCAAAGTCTGGGTTATCGCGCAACAGGGCTTCTTTCTGCAGTGGCTTTGGCATGTGAAGGCATCACCATATAAGGCTATTACAGTCGAGCTACCTACATCAACGCCATACGGCAAGAAGGGAAAGCTACGGACCGAGATCCCTCTCAGCAATATACAGAGCGTCGTGGTTTACCTACTAAAAAGGCTGTCAACGCAGACATATCACGTCTTTGCAGATAACCTCTTCTCGTCACCGCAGCTCTTCCGCCTTCTTCGGCAGCTTGGCTTTGGTGCTACAGGCACCGCACGCCCTAACTGCGGCATTACCACCGAGATGAAGCATATAAAAGAGACCGGAAAGGCTCCTAACGGCACGCCTTTAGAGTATAACGAGGTAATCTTAATCCCGACACAAGATAAACAGGTATAGATAACTTTATATATATTTCCCCTACTAATTCGTCTCTTTCCTTTCCCCCTAGGTCATTCAAATCGCTTGGAAAGATAGCAATATCGTGCTCTTCCTTTCAACTGTGTACAGCGGAGCCCCTCACGAGCGCACACCAAAAAAGAGGAAATTGCCTGCCAAAAGAGGCACGAAGGCAGAGGCACAACGCCTGCAGCAGGTCTTTAATGGTGATAGCTTTAAGATAATCCCTATTCCTACTGTTGCCGCTCAGTATAACGATGAAATGAATCACGTTGACCGCGGCGATCAGATAAGGTCATATACAACATATCAGCATCGATTCCGCCGCGGTCCTTGGCAGGCGCTGCTTTGGTCTTTCCTTTTCCTTCTTGAAGTCGCACTTGCGAATAGCTTCATTTTACAGAAGAAAACGCGGCAGCCTTGCTGGAAGCCTTACAGAACGCTTCAAGCTTGGAAGGAGTACATTTATAATGCCATTTTTAGTAGATACGCAATTGAAAGTCACACAAGGAAGAGAGGCCGCACAGGGAAGGAGGAAGACATCGAGGATACAGAAGCACGGCAAATTCACCTACAAAGAGATATCAATCATATCTATAGGGGCATAAATTCCGACTGCCTAGCTTGCAAAGGCTGCCGGCAAGGGCAGCCTCGACCCTTCAAAAGAAAGAAGGAAAAAGGAGGTTATCTACAGCCGATATCAGGAAATGAACAAAGGGTGCAGACCCGATACGGCTGTAAAGTATGTAAGGTAGCTGTTTGTAACACGGCGACCTGCTGGTACTTCTATCACACGCAAAAATAGGTGCGTGTGAATGTACCTCGAGTTGCGCTCAACTTGATAGGTCCTACACCCCTGTCGTGACCCCGCTGCAGTCTTATGCCGCTCAAAGAGATAACAGGTTTCCATCCGTCCCTAGGGGGATGATATGATTACGGGAATGTCACACATCCTTTGCGCGTCAAAGCTTTAGAATTATAATGGGTGCTGAGATTGTATAAAGTATAAGCACTAGCTATGCCATCAAAAACCCGTGATAGGAGTCCCGTCACCCGTGCCACACTTCTTGCATCTACATTGTAATGGCTTGAGAGGTACCAGCTTGCCACGCCCACAGTCGGAACAGCGCCCCATCAAGGGCTCTTGTAGAAACGAATCGAGAAGATCCTTGGTGAACTCAGGGACATCAGCAGCCAGCTTGTCGTAGATCTCTTTGGTTTCCGGTAGGGTCAGAGACGCTGCAAGCTTCTCTCGCGAAATCCAGTGCCCTGTCGCGTAGGCCTCTCGAGGAGTCGGGAGTCAGAGTATAGACATCTAATAGAGAGCGGAGAAAGTCGCAAATATTCTGTTCTCGGCCCAATGTTTTTGAGTAATTAGCCGCCGATAAGGCTTGAAGCTCTTGGATGAGGTATTTATCTGCTAATGCGAACATCATTGCGTGGACCTGAAGAGGGGAGATACCATCGGTTTGATCGTCTATGCCTATTTCGGCGATTTCTTCGTCGTAGTTACCGGTGTATAGGTAATCAACCATTCGCCGCACCATGGAAAGAGGATGACCATCCATGGAATACTCTCCGCACGCTTCCTGGTACGTGTGTTAGTGAGGAAGGCAGTACAACCAGGAGATGGGGTTTACCTTGAATGGCCCGGTGCAAGCGGCGCGGAAGACTGGGGACTGACTGCATACGATAATTTTATGAACCGGTATTCTCTGTCCCATACAGATGAAGACAAAGTCAGTGAACTCTTCAGCCTCCCGTGCCCTATATTACAAATCAGATTGCATCTCGTGGAGGATCGCGGCAATAGAAAGATGTTGAGATCCGTTGTTTTTNNACAATATGCTCATTTCAACAAAAGATACTTTACGATCTGCGAAATGGTCTGCTGGGAGTTCATTGCGACTACGCTCAGTCGAAACAGAATCGTTAGGAGAAATGTATCGATTCTGCAAGCGAGAACCGGGAAGGTAAAGACTTTCAGGCCGTTTCGTTTTAACCTAACGACCTGCGTTGATAAGAGTTCCCAGCGCGAAAGAATGAAGACCTGGAACTCAAAGTCGTTGACGTCAAAGGTGAGATGTCGAGTCAAGGTCTGGGCCCGTTGCTCAGTAAGTTGCTCCAATCCACTGCTGGCTTGAACCAACCCCGGCAGATGCATATTAACAGTTAGGGAACACCGTCCATCACGGTACGTAGCGAGAACATTAAGATCGCCAAAGGCAAGTAACCCTTCAATTGTCGAGGAGCTCCGGCGAGTACCCCCAACAACCCAACCCCTCAGCACCACCCCTGTCAACGAGGAGGTACATGAGGGGAACCACACGATGCGTCATTAAGCAACACCACCCAAATCCTCATACAAACCATTCTCAATCAGACGATGACTTCCCAATCGGTACCTTCATCACTACCTATAGAGGCAGTCAACGCGTATGATGATAATAGCTTTATCAATGAAGGTAATAGCCGCCAAGAGCATGAGGGTGATAGCACCTGGAGACCGGCTTTTCCAGCTGCCGACGACCGAGGCTTCAATTTTCAACCCCTTCGAGGTGCTGCGACGAGAGCTTCTCGTCAACAAGCTGCCCCAGAACCCGCTGTTACTTTTCCAATACTCTATACCCATTTCGCTAGTTAATGACAAGGTTAAGTAAACCAATAACTAGGTCAGCAGCCTCATCCAAAGCGGCGTTATTGATAGCCAAGAACACGAAAAAACAGAACAGTCACGCCTCCACGCCTGGAAACCAACCACGGTTGCAAAGGTATATATCTGGCTTGGGATCCTTATTTATATGGGAGTCCACAGCGAAATAACGGTTGAAGACCGTTGGAAGACCTCTCAGCTAGAGGATCAGCGGCCTGAACACTCGATAATCAAGGTCATGACTTACAATCGATTGCAGCTTCTTTATCGTCGTATCCGCCTTTTTGACCACACCAAATTCACTGACGGTTACGACAACTTCTCTATCGTCTTCCAATGCGTTGAGTCATGGTCTCAGCATCTTCAACTTGCAACAGAGCTCTGTGAGCCGGGCTCGCATCTTGCCGTCGACGAGGCTATGATCCGATATACGGGAAGGAATAAGCAAGTTACGTACGTCCCCAATAAGCCTATCGACACAGGCTTCAAGGTGTGGATAGCTGCCCAGCTAGGCCTCTTCATGAGGTCGATATGGCACCAGCCCGGCGCAAAATACGGCCCTGTTGGCATTCAGAAGAAGCTGGTATCACAAAGGAAGAAAAGCAAGGGAAAAGGCAAGGCTGCTAGCCAGGCTGATAAGGCTGACGAGGTTGAGGAAGTTATCTACGTGGCTACGGAACCCGGGGCTAAGATCATAGCTCTCGACTCGACTCAAAGCGTCGCTATTGCCCTGATTAACCTACTGCCGATATCGACATATCACGTCTTCGTAGATAACCTCTTCTCATCGCCGGACCTCTTCCGCTCCCTTCGTCAGCACGGTCACGGTGCAACCGGCACAGCCCGGCCTAATTGTGGCATCTACAAAGGTCTTGCAGACGCTAAAAAGGCCGATAAGGCAGGGAAGTCAGGCTTTCAATTCAATGAGATCAAGGTTATCCCAACGGCTGATAATCAGGTAAGAAGACTTAATATTCTTCCTTACAATTTGGCTGATAATTTGTTGTCTTCTTCTCTAGGTTAATCAGATCGCTTGGAAGGATAATGCCCTCGTATTGCTCCTTTCAACCGTCTTTACTGGCGATGAGAGGTGTAATCGTTGGAGGAAGAGACCGTCAACGAAGACGCCAATGGCACGGCCAATACAGCGCTTGTTTTAGTGGCGAGCCGGTCAAGCTTATATCGACCCTTACCATTGCGACTTCCTATAACGACGAAATGAATCATGTTGACCGAGGCGACCAAAGGAGGTCATATCTAGGCTATGATCATCCTATCCGCCGGGGCGCTTGGCAGGCTATTACTTGGACCTTCTTATTGGATGTAGTCCTAGTGAATAGCTTCCTCTTACAACTACACGGGCAGCCTGCTTGGGAGTGTTATACAAGCCAGAAGAAGTGGAGGGAATGCATATACAACGCGGTCCTCAAGACCTTCCATCCGCAAAGCCAGTCAAGGCGGACTTTTCGAGCCGGAGACGAATTTACGCCCGTGGCACAACATAAGCACGTCCGAAGAGGGAGAAAATCAGATTGCCTTGCTTGCAAAGGACTTCAATTAGGGCAGCCGAGGTCAAGAAGTGCAAGGAGGCCCTTGGCCCCGGTCGGCTACAACAAAAGAAGGCGTCAATCGATTTGGGGATGTGAGCAGTGTGATGTAGCGATTTGTAACTCGAGAGATTGCTGGTACTTCTATCATAGGCTAAAATTGGGGGGGCTTAGGTATCTTTGATCCGATGCATTTTAATTGGCTGCACCCCCCTGCCGTGACCTGGCGGGAGGTTTTCCACAGCTCAAGGGATAGTACACAGGGAGTGCGAAAAAATGTCACGCATAGAGATACATCCTTCGGACTGTATTACACCCTCCCCACCGCTGGTGAGGGTGTCAGCATATTTTATTGTATTGTAACACCTCGCCAACTGGTATCGGGGAAAGCAACCTCCCGGGCGATTGGGCTATCGCCACGACTCAAAATGGATAATGAGACGGCTCTGGAGTGGCTAAAGCACTTCAACCGGCATACAAGTATCCGATCAAATCGTCGCTATCGTCTTCTGATCTCGACCGGCATGAAAGCCACCACTCAGTCGACTTTGAGACCTATTGTGAGGGAAACAACATTATCACGCTTTATATGCCGCCTCTGCATGGGGTGGCGTGATTATGACTCCTAATTTTCGCACGACCTCAGTCGGTGTTGTTCTTCATGTGATCCTTGCGAGAACCGGTGAGTGGTAAGACAGACCTAATCGTCACATGTCAAAAAACGTTTGTGTCCCTTTGCGTACCCTCTGTAGCCCTCTGCTCGTGCACCTGAGCTGACCGTTACAGGATTTTGAAACTCATCTCTAGCTGGAAATGACGAGGTTATGAACACTTTTTATGTGGGTGTGGTGACATGTCAAACACCACTACCATAACCACCGTTACTAGAATACCACAACGCACAATCGATCATTCCCCATACAGCCCCTCGACTGAATCCTGCAGCGCCACCTAAGGATGATGACAAGCTTTTGTGTTCCCTACAATTGCCAAAGAGCTTGCTCTTTCATTTACCTAAAGGATTCCGGTGGGGTGAGGCTTGCAAACTCCCGGTCCACTCGCAGGAAGTTAGAACCGATGCGGCTTCACTCAGGTGCTTCCTTCGTTTTTGTCACCCGCAATGTCTATATCAAAGTCGCCCCAACCAACTTTAACGCTTGCACTCTCGGTTCAACCTGAACCGCTGATATACATTGAGTTCGGGAATTCGAGTGGAAAGATCTTAATTGGAGGATATATCTTTCACAATTCGGGAGGAATAATGTAGAGAGTTCAAGGTGAACCTACAGTGGGCTTGTTATGAGCCACTCTTACCCAATTTGCGACGCGGACGAACTCATACTGGGCCAGATATTGAGGAGACTAACCATGGCGGTGATAGCACATTTTCTGGTAGATGACTTTAGGCGATTTCACATGATTGTCTCCACATAAACGATCTTCACATACATGTCGTATGTGTTTCATGTCTAATCAAACCATAGGCTCAAACGCATCTCAACCCAAGACGTAGCGATCATTTCATCGAGCATCCTGATTAAATGCCCAAAACCTTGGCACCGTGGCTTAGTGTGCATCAGAACGACGTCAGGTGGCACTCTAAATGCCCAACTACCCCACATTGCTCAACGATCCGAGCCTTCAGAGCCTTGGCATAAAGGCGATGGCCGATCGATAGCAAAACTCACATCAATTTGAAACTCCCAAGGCCTGCGACTCCTCTTTAGTATTGTACTTGTGAGGGCCAATCTATTGAAGATCAAAAACTCTCAACATGATGACGGAATGCATTGGCCTCATAAATGCAGCGATGTCTAACCGATCTAGCCTCGATAGGCTCAACAATGCCATACAAAAGAACTTAAATGTTGCCATGGAAGTGATGGCGAGACAGTGGCACCATTACGGAGAAACAAACAGGTACTCCAAGGACCAGCCAAATGAGCTGAGCGACGGGCCACCGATAGAGAAACAGTCAACCTTAGAAAGGCTACAATATCAGCGTCACCAGTACAGACCGCTTTACCACGGTGAATCGGCAGCCACATCGGTTGTGAATGGAGAGAAGCCTATCAGATTATTGGAGCTCTTGCCACCTGAAACCACGTATGACGACTTAATCCGCTGCCAGCTTCATACTTATTCTCTAGACAAAGCGCCAGAGTACGAGGCTATATCCTACACGTGGGGTCTTGTAAATACGCAAGACTTCCCAGTCATCGTGGTCACTGACGCTGCGACTCAAGACAACACACTAGAGCCAGCGAAGCTGCAAGCTGTAGAGATCACACGACATTTATACGCAGCGCTGAGGAGACTACGCCATGCTACCAAATCGCGGTTTTTATGGGCAGACCAAATCTGCATCGATCAAGTTGACAAGGGGGAGAAGAGTAAGCAGGTACGGCAGATGGGTGATATCTACGAAAGGTCCAAGCGCACGGTCATATGGCTGGGCGAAGAGGACGGAGACAAAGATGTGATTGCAGAGTTGTTTACATCCCTGAAAAAAACGCCGAACAACTCTGTGAAGGACGACATCAAGCTGTTCGAGGGGCTCTTGGACCTGGACGAGTCTATCTACACGGAGCCGAATAGAATGCGTCACAAACAATGGCGACGCCAGGCCGTGACTCGACTTTTAAACCGAACCTGGTTCAGCAGAGTGTGGGTCTTCCAAGAAGCCGTCGTCTCCCCCGAGGTCGAAGTCATATACGGAAGCCTAGAACTTCCACTCAAAGAGCTCTTCAGACTCACGCGTGCCGTCTTTGGAGTCGAGAATGCCGCCGGCGGATATGCACGCTCCATAGCTAAAAGGACAGTCGGATTCGACACTCTCTACCTAGTCCAACATACCCGAGACCGCGGCTGCGGCGACCCGCACTGCCCACGAAACAAGGTGCCACGGAATTTTCTCGGCCTTGTGATGCAAGCCCTCCAACAACTACACGCTACGAAAGAACTTGACTTGATCTACGCGTTCGTCGGGTTCGAGGGTCCAAAGATCGAGGTCGACTACACACTACCGGTCCGCACAGTTTGGACGAATGCCGCTAGGTCTATCATCCAGGACTCCCGCTCACTTGACATCTTTGCGGCTGCAAGGGGCGACAAGAAGTGTAAATATGACCTGCCATCGTGGGTCCCTGACTTTTCGACATGCTACCCCTACGCGCGGCCGATAACGGCGCCGGACTTCAAGACGACATTTGACGCTTCAGGGGGCCTGCCGCACACCTGGGAAGGCGCAGCGGATACAGAGACTCTTATCGTCAAGGGAAAGGTTGTTGGCACGATCATGTGGTTCTCCCCGGTGAGTTTCGACCGCAAGTTCTTCCGCGAGGAGCCCCGAGGTACAAAGGCTGTGCTGGACTACAAATATCACGCCACCGTAATGGAGAGATACATCAACATTCAGGGTGTCGTGACCCCTCAGAAAAGACAAGAGCTACTGGGATGCTACAACACATTGGTCCGTACTCTTCTTGCTGATGGGGCATTCGGCCACCAACAACCGCTGGGGTATAGCATAGACGAAATCATCAGGGTGTGCGAGAACGAAGATAAGGTCCAAGCGGCCATTGACAAAGCTGGGCCATGGTGCGGTGATGGTGATTATAAGATCCTGGAGAAATTGCGAGAGTGGGGTCTTATTGTCCAGCAGAAACTGTTGTTTCTTTCTGATAAATACGATATGGGTCTTGTGCCGAAGACGGCGCATGAGGGTGACTTGATATGTTTACTGCATGGGTCGAAAGTCCCTTGTGTTTTGAGGCGGAGCGGCGTTGGCGAGGAGAGGTATCGGATTATCTCGCAATGCTATTTGGACGGGAAGATGAATTGTAACGGATCACCTGAGAGGAGGGCGTGGTTGGAAGAAGGCACTCAGGAGTTTGTTCTAGTGTGATGCAGAAATCCAAGGATCGCAAGCAACACGCACGTCACTGGACTTGTCATGAATTTATTTGGAGTAGACCAAGTTGAGCTTCTTGATACCGGAGCCAAGTAAATCTATGAGGATGCAACAAAAGGAATTTTAATACCGTAATTCTTACGGGCATCAAGTGCCCTAGAATTCGAGCCGATACCGTCCGCGAGTAGCAGCTTGACAACAGCCTCGTGCCCGTTTCTTACCGCCCGCGACAGCGGCGTCCGGCCATCATCATCCCTAGAGTCTGCGGATGATGTCTGGACATCCTAGGCAGGGGCATTGGCATCCTCACCTGCAGCTAGTAGATGCTCCAGCTATCTCGGGGCAGTAATTGTAAAAAGGATCACAGCCCCATTATCATCGGCGCCTCGATTCCGCCGTTCATATCTGCCTATTGCCACTTGATGGAGAAACATATGAGAGCAAGATAGATGGTCGTGCACACCTTGCTGCCGCAACTCCGCTGTCGCTGTTCCAATATGCACAATTATCACTTAAAATTCGATGTGATCTGGTGTCAGGGCAGGATCATGCGATAACGAATAGTATATGACGTTTGTCTGTCTGTGGAAGTCTATTTTACAGCAGCAAAGATAGAGGTTATATTAACTTCAGCGCCGGATAATATTTCATAGTTAGGTAGTTGTCAAGATCATAGACTATGTGGCGTTCTAGGGAACTGTCAGTAAACTCGACGTCCTAATCTGGGGCAAAAGGTGCAAACACTTACCCGGACAGCTAGTGTTTTTGGGGTTGGTAGACAGCGCGATTTTAGCAACCTATAGGGAACTGACGTCGAATTTGGAATCGACCATGCCGCCATATTCAGTATCATCGCGTTAAATCACTATTGACCGTCTTTATCCGCCATGTTTAGATGGATGCCATCCTTCGCCAGCAGCACCTTCACTACCGCCCTATTCCTTGCAGCCTATGACAGCAGTGTCTAGCCATTGTTGTCTTTTATGTTCAAGCTGATGTTCTTCGTCAGCAGTAGTCTCACTATCACCTTGTACCCCTTCTCTGCGGAGACCAAGGGCGGCCGGGATTCCATTGATCATTCATGTCTTGCGCGTCTGCAATGTCGAAGAAACGTATCTCTTCCCTTCTCGTCCCTAGGAGATGCCAAGGGAGTTGCTCAATCAAAGAGACCATTTCCTGGTTTCTACATCGGTTGTCAAAATATCCGTGTTGCCAGTAGTCCGGCTCTGGATGTATTATTACTACGCGAGCAACCTTATCAGCTCTCGTCCTCATCAGAACATAAGGCTTCTAATCGCATGTGGACGTTGATCTGGGTGTTATCGTGGTCATCATGCAGAAAGCTTTTTGAAACAAAGCAGAGAATTTGCTGGAGTGGTTTGCGTTCGACACTCTCCGTATTACAGACCACAAGGACTTGGGTTTGAGGTGTTTCTGATGTATGGAAGAGCGCTTAGAATTATACCCCAGAAGACCTCCAATTGGCCATCGAAGGTGCTTGAAACGGCGTACCAATACTTAAAACAACCAATCGCAACGACGTATCGCGCTCAACCCTACGGTAGCGACTCAACGGCTCAGCTCCCACCAAAGCATATTAACATGAACAGCAGCGTTCTGTCTATCGGGAACAGCAGCTCTTTCATTGTCTAGCTATGAGACCGGCTAGTCATAGGGTTAACACATGTCCAAAGGCCGGAAATTGGTTGTTGCCATTTTGGTCTCTATTGTGATACCAAGGCTCTTGGCAAAAGTTGGATGACGGAGTTCCTACACCGCCGCCCCGAACCAAAACAACCAGATCCCAGCAAACTGACTCAAAGAGGCTAAATTGTGCGAATATGTGTGCAGTTCGGATCTCTTTTGACCTATTACGGCAACCAAGGGTCCGGGAGATAGCGCCACATAACCGCTGGGATATGGATGAGGCTGGGACCTTAAGGTGTGAGAACCAACGGGCGCGTTTTCGGCCAATTAGAAAGGCAACATTAAGAAATATCCGGGCCCATGTCATTAGATGACTATCGTTGAGGCTATTTCCCCTTAGTTAACATCCCCATAGATAGAGTGAAGCAATATAGTAGATAGTTAGTACACGATAGGAAACACAGTTAGGTCCTATATCCAGCACCACAAGACACAATAATTATTTCCCAGTAAGATTCCCAATTCCTCGGTCTACATTGATCTCACACTTTGAGCCTGTCCTTGCAACCCGTCTAAGTCCCCCCCTAACCTTGGTCGCATGCTTGAAAAGCTTATCCTTAACCACAATACATATAAAAACTGGCCTGTCTCACGTCAGGCTGACAAGTCAGGCTAGCTTATTTCCTCACACACAATTGCTGAAATATAAGCTGAAAGGCGGGGTTATTTGTGTTGATGTCAAAAACGGGTTATAGCCACTACTGTGGTGGCTGACTTATGCAGAATGGGTCTTCCAGAAGGCAAAGTAAAAGAGTTGCAGCAAAGATGTTTAGCTCTTTGGGATTCCGCACTTATTTTGGGTTTTTTTCTTCTTTTTTTTCGACGATGCGTGCCCTTTGTGCCTTTGCGATTCGGGGTGTTCCCTGAGTACAATTGCCGGAGTGGTCACTTCGCTTTTGCTATTGGTATGACTGACTAGTGCAGCGAGCGCCATGCAATTAGGTAGGCCTAGACATGTGGTTGTACTACTTGGGTAGGGCCTAGAGACCGGCCCCCCTTAGCTTGTGGTATC
>PVPY01000824.1:0-26888 GCA_002982035.1 Fusarium algeriense | reverse complement strand
TTTTTTTTTTTGTTTTTTCACGCTGGTCTAGACACTGTTTGACATGACTTTTTGCTTCTGTCGTCAATCGTATGGCCCCTCTTCTCCGCGAATTGGCATACGGGGAACCCCATGGGGAGCATGGAGTAGCCAAGAGGTGCCACTTTCTCTGCTCTCCCTCCACGACATTAGAGAGGCAGAAAAGCTTCTCCACACACCCAGATAAGCCTCGCCAACACCGAAGATGCCTGCCAGGTTTTGCCAATTGCATCGCATCACTTCAATAGTTGACTAACCTGTCTTGGGCAAACTACCTCGGGGATCGACTCCATAGCGTTGTTTTGTCAAGGGGGCAAAACTTACAGCTGCTGTATACGATCGACCTCAACTTGTCCTGGTCGGGTCTGAGCTGTATAAGTTGTGTCCACAATCCCCAGACTTTTTGGCTTCATCTCCTCCACATTCCACTCTCTCTTCCTTCTTCAACCCCATCCTCCCCTCTCTGTTCACTATTCAACTCTTCAATCTTTGAGTTGTTTAGTGTTTGTTTGTTACTTTGTTCTTCATCATGTCGCAATACTCTAGTGGTCCTGCTGAGAAGGATCTCAAGCATGATTACGATAATGATCAGCCTGCTCTGAACAATGTTCCTTCCATTGCTGGCGAGGCGCAAGTTCATGATGATGTCTTTGGTGATATTACTGACGAGGGTCCCAACTACCGAGCTGTACGTCACAACCATCACCCCAGCGACATCTTCAACTTAACTAACATCACTAGGTTGGTTGGATCGGCACTGTTGCTCTCATGATGAAGACCCAGGTCGGTCTTGGTGTTCTGTCTATCCCAGCTGTTTTCGACGTCCTCGGTATTGCCCCCGGCATCATCTGCCTCATCGTCATCGCCGCCATCACAACCTGGTCCGATTACATGATTGGTGTCTTTAAGCGCAATCATCCTCAAATTTATGGTATCGACGATGCAGCCGCCCTGATCTTTGGCCGAGTCGGACATGAGATTTTCGGAATTGCTTTCTGCCTCTGTATGTGTCCCATTTCAATACCAAATGAACCCAGCTAACAAGTCAGTCTGGATCTTCGTTGCAGGATCCGGTATGCTCGGTCTCTCAATCGGTCTCAACGCTGTCTCTCTTCATGGTACTTGCACAGCTGTTTTCGTCGCTGTTGCTGCTATTTGCGGATTTCTGCTGGCCAGTGTTCGCACACTTGGTCGTATCAGCATGCTCGCTTGGGTCGGTCTCGTTTGCATCATGACAGCCATTTTCACTGTTACCATTGCAGTTGGTATTCAGGATCGACCTGCAGCTGCTCCCCAAGAGGGTCATTGGAAGGCTGATTGGAAGGTTGTTGGAAACCCCAGTTTCACTGAGGCCATCTCTTCCATCTCATCTCTCATCTTCGCTTATGCTGGAACACCAGGTTTCTTGTAAGTTTGCATCACCAATAGTCCAGGGTTTACATGACTGACAATTACAAGCGCCATTGCTGCTGAGATGAAGCGACCTGAGCACTACACCCGATCTCTCCTCATCTGCCAAGCCGGTGTCACCATCACTTACATCGTCATCGGCTGCGTCGTCTACCTCTACTGCGGCTCTTACGTCGCCTCTCCCGCCCTCGGTTCAGCCGGCCATCTCATCAAGCGCGTCGCTTACGGCATCTCCCTCCCCGGTCTCCTCGCAACAACCGTCCTCGTCATTCACTTCGCCGCAAAGTACGTCTTCGTCCGCCTCCTTCGCGGAACAAAGCATCTCGCTTCCAACAGTGCTGTCCACTGGGGAACATGGATCGCCTGCACTCTCATCACCACCATAATCGCCTACCTGATTGCTTCCGGTATTCCTGTCTTTGGCGGTCTCGTTTCCCTCGTTGGTGCCCTGCTTGGTACGCTTATGTCGTTCCAGCTGTACGGCTGCATGTGGCTTTATGATAACTGGGCCAAGGGCAAGCGGGATCCTACTCTCAAGTGGTACCTTATGGTTGCCGTCAGTGTTTTTGTTATTATTTCAGGTACTTTCCTTATGATTGGTGGTACTTATGGATCTATTGTTGGAATCATTGATTCGTACAAGGTTTCAGGTGGCTCTGCTGCTTTCTCTTGTGCCGATAACTCGAATTCTACTTAAGCGGCAGCGTTGATTTGTTTTAGCATTGTATACCATTGGATTTAGAGGGTAGAGAGAAACACATTCATGCATTAGACGTTGAAGAATAGATCTACTATCGTTTTCACAAAGCATAAACCCCCATCTTGTGAAGAGTGATCCCTGGCCTCTAAATAACGAGACACACTATGAAGGCCATGAAAAATTACATGTATGTTTTCCGAAGCGTGGGATGCTATTTACAACGTTGAGGCCTAAGCTTAGACATGAGTTGTCTGACCTCATTACAGGGCAAAGGTATCACTGTCTGCACTTCTCTTAAGACAAGAAGTCGCTCATTGTCTTCCCCGCTGAACATTGGACGAAAACCCACAATCTCTTGTGAATATCCTCAGAAATACGTTAGCTTGAGCGCTTGCCCATCTCCACTGCGCGTATTTCATCGTTAGTCAATAAATAATCTCGATTCACGTGCCCACAACTCATCATCATCTAAAAGTGGATAATCAGATAAGGCTCTGCAAGATTCTCGACGGCCATGCGTTAAGTCATACGATGATCAAATTTTGCCTATCCTGACGTCGTCAGGGCCGATCGGCGGGAGCTAAGACCTGCCGGGTGGCGATCTTAGTTTTTGAGGCTGACGACACAATAGTAACGACACAGTATAGCTATAGCCTGAACTTTAAAATTTGGTGCAGAGTTGCCACTGAATTGGAGAACCTGGAGTGACCGGGATGATTATGCAGATGAGGCTCCTCTTTGATGATACTCTGGTTCAAGTCGGCTTATCGATCGAAGGTCAAATCATGTTAGCTGAACCATGAATGATGCATGTATCAAGCTTTGAACGGTGGATACTGACATACAGGAGGTTGGAGATATCGGCAATCGTCGGTACAAGGTATGGGGTTCTTCAAGTGCAACGGTCAACCTTAATTCGGGGAACCCCAGATCCGATGCCGGGACTCCGAGATGGGTAGCCCCTGAATGATAAGCCCCCTTGCTCCCGGTAAATCGCTGTTGAGTATCTCCCAGGGCACAGACATTGTTGGAAATGTTCACTGAGTCTTCATTCGCCAACGTCATTCCTTAGGCTATGGCGGCTAAGATGTAGCTCAAAAGATGAAGTTAACAACCTCTTCACTCATAAATTCGCCCCATGAAACGCTATACGGGTATCTGGAAGGAATGGCACAACGAATCACAGATTACACTGTGTCTATTATTAGATGTCATACTTACCAGCTGGAAGGTTCGAAATCTTATCATTAGCCGCTACAACGTAGGGTATCATGGTCGGCCTTTTACAATGTATACCACCCTGGCTCAGATGTCTGGTCCAACAATTCCAAAGGTTGTTTCCATTGCAGCTCTGATGTGCCATATCTCATGTTCTATCGTCGAATGGTCAACTCAAGTTTCAGGGAAGGCTGATGACGATTGCGGCACGGGAGACACTGATTAATAGTTAAAGCTTATGATATCTCCATGAGATATATCAAACCAACATATTGAAAAAATTCCAATGAACTCGAAGTTTAAGCAGATCAGAATTACATACAGGAGACACAATTTCAGTATCATACTTTCCGCATTTTGGATTCGGAGATAATCTTCCAGTATAGAAAGGGCTCTGTATCCTCTGTGTCAATAAGTCAGCTTTTCATCCGCTATTGGCGAATTGAGTTCGTATGAAACAGCTAATTTGTAGGGAACGAGTGAAAAGAGCGTCATCGGGATGTCAGAGAACTCAACACTATAAGCTGGAGTGCCAAAAATAGCTTATTACGGCACTGCCCATAGCTCCCGATTGAGCCATCCAAGGAGAGTACATAAAGTTCAGTGGTGACGTTTTTAATTCGAGCTATGATATAGCTCAATATTTCTAAATCTGGCACCAAAACCAGCACTGGAACGAAAGAGAAGAGGTTCGTGGTTCAGGAAGCCTAAACAACTCACCTGCTCGTCATCAGTGTGTCAGAGGGTTCCATTGGATGAGCAAGAAGCGAAGATGGAAACCTAGAGCATGAATTTCAGAAATAATTTATTCTAGGTCTTTTTAGGGTCTTTCGTGAAGAGTCTGAACACACATGGTAATTGCCAATAGTCCTATATCAGTATGCTACCCGATTAGTTCAGATATAATATTCCCGCCATCCATCAGATTGATATCATAAAGGTCACAACTCCCGCTCTCCACCAGCCATTACAACTCGATTCATTACTGCTTAATTTCTTCTTTTCCCTCATCATATCACAATGGCTACGAAACCAAGAGCCATCATAGTTGGCGCTGGTATCAGTGGTCTGGCCACAGCCTGGTGGCTGGACAAAGCTGGCTGGACCTCAACCATAATCGAGAGAGCACCAACCGTCCTGAATGGATGCTATATGATGAATCTTTCCGGTCTTTGCATCGAAACCTTGAGAAAAATGGATCTTCTGAAAATCTTGGACGCAATTTCGTATGAGCTTGACGAGAACGTTATCCACGATACCAGAGGCCGCGAGATACGCCACGTGAAGTACAGAGATGTACACGGCGGCGTAGAGACTCGTGCGGTAATGAGAGGGGACCTGGCGAACCTTCTTGAAAAGGCATTGCCTGATTCAGCTGAAATTCGATTCCTCGAGACCTTGCAAGAGATTGTTGACGATGGGAATAAGGTTCTGGCAATTCTAAGCAGCGACGAAATTATCGAGGCTGATTTGTTAATTGGTGCCGATGGACTTCGATCATCTGTTCGAAGCCAGGTTTGGAAAGGTGAGCCTGTCCTGGAACATCTCGGCTACTCTTTTGCGGCCTACGATGTCGAGGGGAAGCCGCTTGATTCGAGCTGCGTATCATTCAATAGCCCAGGCCATCGCGATGTTCTCTATAGCTTGCGCGGCAATCGCCTCGCAGCGCTTCATATCTGGCGCGATGACCACGGCGGCCAGCAAAACCGAGCTCACAAGTTCTACCTCCTACGCAAAGCAGCCGCTGAAGGTCCGGCCAAGGTCGCCGAGGTGATCGACGCAGCAGAAAGGTCCGGCTCTCCACTCGTCATCGACAGCCTTACCATGGTCAGATTGCCTCAATGGTCCAAAGGACGGATTCTGCTACTTGGCGATTCAGCGCACTGTCTCACGCTGTTATCGGGACAAGGTGCAGGGATGGCTCTTGTATCAGCTGAGCTGCTGGGCAAGGAGTTGATGGCTACGAAAGATGTTACATATGCACTTCTCAACCACGAGAAGAAGCTTAGACCGATGATTGAACGCTTACAGGCTAGGAGTAGGAAGCTGGCAGCTACGTACATCCCGAAGAATGTCTTTGTATACTATTGGAGAAACTTTCTCACGAGGATCTTGCCATATTCATGGCTTGCTTCGCGGCATGGCAATGCTGCTGAGACGAATCTACTTCAGGAAATCTTTTGAGAGCTGATTGCCAAGGAAAGCGGCAAGAAAAGGCTGGCAGAGGTGGGAAGACAAGGTTTATAGACACGAGAGTTCTTAGGTCACGTATGGTAATCACTCTGGGTTTCAGTTTGACTTTTCATTAATAACTTTTTCATTATATAATTTTATGACCCATCCAGACCTAATTTATACAATTCATCATCATGACACATTAATTTATTTCAGCTTGAGGACAGCCTTGCCAAAGTTCTTGCCTTGAAGCATGCCAATGAATCCCTCAGCAGCGTTGTCAATACCCTCAGTAACGTAGAGCTTGGCCTTGACACTGCCGTCGGCGAGCCACTTCTGGAGGTTCTCCTGGTGCTCCTTGTAGTACTTGGGGCCAAACTCGGGGTTACCGACGAGGAAACCCTCCATCTTGACCTGCTTGGCGATGAGGTTGAGAAGACCCTTGACGCCTTGGCGCTGGTCGGCGGGGGTATTATACTCGGAGATCTGAATTTGTTAGTTTTGTGAAGTTTGATGATAGTGAAGAGTTAACTTACCAGACCGCAGACAGGGATACGGCCGCCAACGTTGATGTTGTTGAGAGCAGCCTCAAGGTGATCACCACCGACGTTCTCAAAGTAAATATCGATACCGTTGGGTGCAAGACGAGGAAGAGCATCCTTAGGGCTCTCCTTCTTGTAATTGAAGCCAGCATCGAAGCCAAGCTCCTTGGTGATGAACTCAAGCTTAGCATCATCACCAACGGAACCAATAACAGTCAAACCCTCACGCTTGGCAACCTGACCAACGATCTGACCAACAGCACCAGCAGCAGAGCTAATGAAGATAGTCTCGCCCTTCTTGGGCTTGCCAATCTGGTGAAGACCAGACCAGGCGGTGAGACCAGGCATACCCAGAGGACCGAGGAAAAGACCAAGGTCAAGGTTATGAGGGTTCTGAACCTTTCTCAAGTTGACCTTGGGAATGGTGTCCTTCTCAACGCGGACATATTCAGCGATGGGGAAGAAGCCGGTGACGAGATCGCCCTCGGAAAAGTCAGAATTGTCGCTCTTGATGATCTTACCAAGAGTTCCGTTGACGATGGGATCGTTGATCTCAAAGGCGGGAGCGTATGACTTGACTGATGTGTCACGCATCTTTCCGCGCAGGTAGGGATCGAAAGAGGCATATTGAAGCTCGACGACGACACCGCCCTGAGGAGCAGAGTCGATATCAATGGGGCGGTCCTCGATGACGAGATGCTCACCGGCCACGGGGAGACCAGTGGGGATCTTTTTGTAAACGAGAGTCTTGTTCTGTGTCATGTTGGCGGCGTTGATGTGAATGTGTTATCAATGAAGAAGTTTAAGAGGTGAGATGAGAATGAAGATGGTATATAAGATGATGAAGTGAAGTATGATAGAATATGAGAAATAAACGACGTCACTGCAACTTTTATAAGACACGGCGCATCAAGTACCGAAGCCACGTCAAAGTGGCGCTGGCATTATACCGAGGCTCGTAGCAGGCTTGATTTGTAAGGGAACGGACATGACAAAGAAAAGCACTGAGATTTTTTTACAACAACTAAAACGTCACAGCGCGAGATAGGTCCACATAAACGGTGATATTTCCCGAAGCGGTAATGACCTCATGGATGATGCGATAGTGGTCAAGTTCACATCACAGTAAAGTCAGTGGTTCAGAGCCAGCTGAGACTTGGAAATAAGGTGTGTGTTGACGTTACATGCCGAGGTTTAATAAAAGTAGCTTTGAACAAATGCAGTAAGATTCTTATTAATCCTTCTACAAAATGAAGTGAGATAAGACGGATGAAAGACGGAAACGGGAGCGGGGTGCAGATTGTGGATGCTCGGATAATTAACTTATCTTGGTTTGATGCATCGAACCTCGGCGTCTCCATTTCCTTTGGTTGGTCGTGGAATCTGAGAGTAGAATTCTTTACAGGCTTCTAGCGCTGTCTATCTTGAGCTGGACTTTGCATTAACGCCGAGTGCTTCCCGGTCAATGCTGGACTTTTCTTCACCGTTATTGTTGGAGGAGAAAATTGGAGGGGAAAAGTTTGAGCTGGCTTAGTCAAGGAAACAGAGTCATGTTGCAGGTTGGAGTCGTGACACACGAGTCAAGATCATGGTGGCGATATTGTACGTGGCACTGAACTCTAACAATATTCTAACAACCAACCCAATACCAACAACAATGCCCAAGCTCACAGACATCTGTTTTCGTGATAGCTTCAACCACCACTCACTTACCCTAAAGCGTCAACCCGCGCATCAAAGTACACCCGAACCCCGAAAGCTTATTCTCTTTGTTTTCGTAATCATATCATACCACCAGATAACCGCTGATAGCGTCCCCCTCAATGATCTTACACTAGAGAATCTCACCGACCCCAGCAAAAAAAACCACAATGACTCTGTGGTCAACTAGGCAGGGTGCGATTGACGATGCAAGGAAACTATAGGAAGATCCAGCCGGCTCCGAGAGACGACGCCGATGAGATCGACCGCAAGTTCCGTGTGACTAAACGGAAGCGCCAACATGTCAGGATAGCCTGTAATCCCTGTCGGGAAAAGAAACGCGCCGTGAGTCTCTGAAACGTGCTTTAACCTGTCCTAACTAATTTGGCAAAGTGCAATGGTCTAGAACCGACGTGTGATCAGTGTCAAACACGCAGTTTGGCGTGCATTTATCGAATTCCCCCAAAGACTGTTGATTCAACTATCAAAGTGCAAAAACAACTCGATACTCTACAGCATAGCTTCAATCATTACGCGGATATAGTAGATCAACTAAAAACGTTGCCAGAGTCAGATGCACTCAAGCTTTTACAAAGACTGAGATCGCCTGCGGATGTAGACGGTGCTTTTTCGTCGTTGCAGGGGAGTGCACATACCAGGATACGACTGTCGAATCACAGGACGTCTCAGGCTTTATTACCGACTACCAATTCCAGGGTTGAGTTTGAACTCACGGCACTGCATGGGATTGTTTATCCGACGTTGGTTCCTATTGATATTACGTCTTTGGGGATATCGCCTTTGGAAAAACCTGCGCTTCCTTCTGTATCTCCGACGGACAATTCTGGAACTTTGGTACAGAGAAAATTGCCGTCTACACCTGTTGTGCTTTCGTCAGATCGGTTTCGTCCACTTTGCGACAGTCGACTGGAAGAGCTCGATATAGCATATTGGACAAAGGTTCCGATCAGCAATGAATCTGCTGCAGCGCTCATCTCCCTATTCCTGGAAACTGACCAGACGATCGTTGGATTTATCGATGCTGATCTATTTGTTGAGAGTCTTGTGGAACGAAAGCCTCTATTCTGTTCTACGTTTCTTGTCAGCACAATATTATACTTTGCTTGCGTGAGTAACGGATCCTGGGAGCAAACTGTTTTGAGAAGGCTAATATCTATGATAGCACGCTTCTACTGCGTCAGACTTGACGTCAGTGACTCTTGGTAGTCTTTTCTTCAGGGAAGCTGAAAGACTCTTCCGTGCTGAAGGATCCTCTGATGATCTCGTCACCCTGGCAGCTATTAATATCTTCAGTCTGGCATGTTTCTTTCACGGAAATGACAAGCTAGCTAAGGAACTCTTGAATGCTGGTCGCCACATGGGGAAGCGTCTGAGTCTATACGGCGTACCGCCGGACAGTCCGTCGTGTTTGGCCTTCCAGGAGCTACCGGATGACTGGATCCGAATGACTGCGCATATTGCCTGGAGCACTTACAATTGGTTAACGTAAGTCTCCTACTCTACCACATACTAACTCCTCTAATATACATCATCCTAGGAAACATGTTTTATTCTATCACGATGAGAGTATAGCGATACCGCCCGCTCTTCCGATACCTGGAGATGACCGACATGATGACCTATGGCCTGAACATCCACTACCAGAGTACATGGGCTCCTCTTTCACCAAGCTCTGCAGGTTCTTCACTGTAATCCAGGAGGTAGCTGTGGTATACTCTATAAGGGATGAAATTCCTATCGTTGATCGTGTTCCTATTGCGTTTGCAGAAGCAAAGTACCAAAAGATCTTGGCTTGGGCGGATTATCTTGGCAAGGATATGGCATGGGATCAAAACAGCGACGAGCATGTCATGTTATTCCAGTGAGTCACTGCAACTACCTGTAAGATCTTCCACTGACTTTAGCCAGCATGTGGTTCCACAGCGCGGTCCTCGACATCTTCCGCCCCTTTGCCCAGGGCCACCAAAGCTATAAACTCCAATCCTTCTCCTCCGCCGACAGCACCCCCAAAACCATCTTCGCCGCCTCCCTCAACCAACTAAAACGTCTGGCCCTCCTCTACAGAACCCAACAAATGCCCAACAGCTACATGCCATACATAAACATATCCCTAATCCACATCGCAAACACAATCTGCAAAGAAAACAACGATCCAACTTCGAAATTCTACTTCCTCCTGTGTATACGATACTGGCAGCACTTGTACATAGGATATCCCATCTTTGGAGAAATAGCACAGGCGTTTTTGACAATGGCGATAAATAATGGGTTGTTGAGTAATAGAGAGGCTAAGAAACTTATGGCGGAGGTTTCGGGGCAGGGGAGACATCATGAGTTGAGCCATGAGGGGATTTCGACGAGTTTGATTGTGGATTTTGATTTGGCCATGACGAATAGGGATGAGGCGGATGTTCAGGCTGTTGCGCAGAAGTTTGAAGAGGTGGCGTTATTTGATGAATTCGCGGTGTATAAGAAGGAGGATGAATAAGCATGGGATGGGTGGTTTAATGAGCGTCTGGGAGTTATTATACCCTTGTATAGCATTTTTCTATTGTTATCAAAGATGCGTAGCCGGAAATATTAGAAATGACAAACGTCGATGTGAAATTATGTAGCCCATTACAAGAGTTTGAACATTTTCTCATGAAACTCCTGATTTTCACAACCCTTACTTCTCTCCCAAACATCGATGATCTCGCCATCCATAATCCCATGTACATAAGCAGAACCCAAGAAAAGAAATTCATCGTGGCTCTTTGGCGTTGGACGTGCGATATATGCATTTTCACCTCCAAAAAGGATGCAAACCCTGTCTCCTGGCTTCATACAGCGGGGACCAATACCGATATAACCTTTCTCCGTAATAAAGAAGTTGCGATTCCAAGAAATCGATACAGCCAGCATGAATCTCATCATCCCTTCTGAGATATTGCATGATAGTTTTGATATCATATCCAAGTCGGACGATATAAGCTCCGGATTGTCTGGATAAAGAGTTTCGAGCTTGCTTTTGATAACCTCCTCAATTTCCCAATAGGGCTTGCGTTGCGTTGCTGAAGCACTAGCATTTACCGCGAGCCTCATTAGGTCTAGAATTCCCCTTAGAGTGCTATCGCTGTACTTTTCCGTGTCGCAGGAATCAAGCAATATTCTCACAGCAAACCCTATGAAGTCGTCGAGGTAGCCGTCATCACATGGGGGCTCCATGTCCACTCCCCAGACACGAGATAGAACTCGACCAGCCATAATGGTCAGAAGAATTGTTCTGATATGAACTGGTCCGTATCGTTGTTCAACAAGATCAGACTGATTCCGGATCATCTCAAAGACAATCAGTATGTCCTCATGTGCTTTGTCGGATCCGTGGCGCACTTTTGTGACCACATCTACCTGTAGGCCCTCAACTTCGAGGTCCTCTGCATTCGTCGATATCTTCGTACCAGCTTTTAGGTCCTTTGAGGCTTTAAAGTCATAGTCCCTGAATCCCTTCACATCATTAGAATGCCATCTTGGTGCCCAAAGAGGAAGACGACTCGGCAGATCGGGGTCTTCCACGTAGGAATAATTGAGTATGTCCAGACTATTCGTCATCGATATAACCTTTGTAGCAAAGTCCGCAAATACCTCAGCTTCAGACTTGGTGTAGTCTGGCACCACGTTGAAAGTAAACTCATCCGCAAGCCCAATTAAAGCATAGATCTTGTCGTGCTGGAGTTTGGCAATAGACGGTGATGCCCTACGAACAAGTTCAAAAAGATCCTTGTTTTCTCTTTTGCTTTCTCCAAGAAAAGTCATCGGTACTGCGTTCCATCTTATCACGGGACAGCCTTTTCTCCAATCTTTTTCAGGCATGGACAGACAAACTATTGTCCATTTCATTGACTCAAAATCGTCTTGAGATATTGTGATATCTCCTCATAACAGTGCAAACCTGGATGATACCGCAAGTTCCTGGATAATCCACACCCTTGAGAAATATGAGGCGACCAGCATCGAGTTTAAATAGCCCCAGGCTGGTGAGGCTCTCAATGGAAGACCCAGTGCCATCAGTTGTTCGTCTTCTGGAAAGTATTCTCCTGCTGACCTAGAAAACTCGCTCACGTTGCCAAAAGCAGTAATAAGTTCTTTTACAGAATCTGTCTCTTCCCGACCCGCTCGGCCAAGCCAGGCATTGACCATAAAAGCGTTTGAGTATATCTCTCTCATGATGGTAACTTGTACAGAACGCTCCTCGTGCGATTCTTGATTTATACAAATTTGATCAATCCAGAGTGAGCGAGGCCTGTCAATCAACCTGAGACGACGTAAGGCGGTATCGAGGCTGATCGTGATCCCAAAGTCCTGGCTGTTACACTTTATGGATTTTTCTCGAACATCTGATCCCCATTCGTAACTGAGTGCATCGTACTCGGGAGCTGCATTGAGAGGATATGTTCGGAGAGAGCCATGAAGTTCGTCGCTCTTCTGTCCAGGCTCCAATGTGAAGATCCAAAAGGACTCTTTATTCAGCTGCTGGTCATATTTGAATTTCATTTCAAAAACAAAACATAGACCTGGTAAAAAGTTCAGCTGAATGATAGAAAGCAATTGGAGGTACAATTAGAGAGCAACGTGAAGTCTGACGAATTATATTATATCCCTCTTGTAAATTACAAAACTCAAGACGGCTGAAATTCAGGCAGCAATAACAGGCACCCATGCAGCAAGTATTGGGTCAGCTGGGCTGTCTTTGGCTGCAAATTTGTAATGGTAGTGGCTGTATCAATACAAGCTATGGTCTGTAAGAGGGGCTATGCGCGCTAACCTTGATTGTCTGGGACGAACGGTGAGGCTGAATGCATGCAAAGATTGCCAGGGATTGTGTCCTGGAATACAAAAGTTTATCTGTTTGCCGGACGGCTCGGAGGCTCTGCTTCAAGGATTCTAAGACATGGCGATCACTTTAGCATGGCGGCATGTCTTGCCTCAAAAAGACGGTGAAAACTATAAAGGAGCACGCATCCTTTGCGAAATGAAACCTTTATAAATTAAGGCCTTTTACTCTCTGATACTCAATTGAGACATTGCCCACGATGCGTCTACTAAAACTTTATGCAATTCGTTTGTCTGTGTTTGCAACGGTGCTTCTTCAAACCGCCGAAGCAGCATCCAAGCATTGTGCACTTCCAAACGCTGATGAAAGGTTCCAATCTGCTCAGCCCGGCGACGTTGATCTTGATGAATCAATTGTTGCAGAGGCGATTGCATACGCAAGCACACACGGTCGGATCTCAGTCCAAGTATTCCGCAACAATTGCAGAATAGCAACCGGGCCCCTAGACCCCATCACAGACGACATTCCCAATAATTTATGGAGCTCAACAAAGTCGGTAATCGGCATTCTTTCTGGAATAGCCTACGATAAAGGACTGCTTCACCCAGATGACCCCATCGGCAAATACCTACCTACAGGACTCGGCTGGGGTGACGCGGCACATCGTGCTATCACTATCAGACATCTCCTCACACAGACTTCAGGGATGCAGGAAGCCATTATTTCAGAAGCAGGCACCGTATTGATCGATCCAAGTGTGCCGCAAGAAGCTCTGGCCCAACCACTCATACATAAACCGGGATCGCACTTTGACTACAGCCAGCGTGGGCCTGATTTACTTGCGTACGTCGTACAACGCGCAGTCAAACAGGACCTTCAACAATTTTCCCAGATAAACCTCTTCGACCCTATTGGAATTCCATCGGAGTCCTATTTCTGGTTACGCGATAGATCAGCATACACGTATGGCTATGCATGGCTGTTTTTACCCCCAACACAGCTGGCCAAACTAGGTCTATTGATGCAGAACAAAGGTCTTTGGAATAACCAGCGAGTTCTTTCTGAAGAATGGGTACAAGACGTAGCAAACTCGAGCCCGCAAAATCCATGCTATGGCTACCTCTTCTGGACGAATGCAGGCCGGCCCTGTACTGGTCCAAACTTCCCAGCGCGTCAGACGTTCAACCGTTACGCCGTTCCTAGTCTACCGCGTGATGCGTTCTTCATGGTCGGCTTCCTTCACCAAACCAACTTTATGATTCCAAGTCTGGGAATGACGGTTTCGTGGACGGGCATTCTCGGCGATAAGGAGGCCAATCTTGGAGCTCTGACCTCCGCGGCACCAGCGGATTTATATCATAATTTCTTTCGTATTTTGATGCGTGGCGTGAAAGACGTTGATATTCCGGATCCTGGTCCGCTGAAAGATCCGATTAACTTTGAAGTCAACCCGATTGAGTTCCTCAAGCCAAGTGTGCTGATAAATGACCTTGCTTCCAATCCTGAGTGTAATGTTCTGTTCTGCAATCAGACTATTCCTACGGCTGGGTTGATTGCGAATCTCGAGTCTGTTGCAGACGCTGCTTTAGGACTTCTTTAGGTTATAAGCTTTATTTATTTATTTTCTAAACAAGCATATCTTGATACTTTCTAAAATACTCAACTCTCACAGTTTCCCTTGGTTCCCGCCTCTCGCTAAACGCATATGAGCATCAGCAAAAGTATTGGTCACAATAGCCGCACTCGTACTCGCATCCAGCGCAAGAGCAAACAAGGCTATTATCCCAGCAAGTGCATGTTTCCTGCCAGGTTCCAAGCAACCCAGCACTCCAAGAGCCTCTCGCTGGATAGGATATCCCGTGCCACCCCCAACAGTACCTACAGGTAACGACGGGAAGAATAGTGACATGGTGAGGTTTTCTCGTCTCTCTATCAAGCTCAGACGTGAGCTGAGACCACGATGCTTCTGCTACACTCCCAGCATCCTGGCCGGTTGAGATAAACATTGCAGCAAGCATGTTTGCCGTGTTGATATTAGCGCCAAAATAACCGCTGCGAACAGCCCCTTCTTGCCCAATCATTTGAATATCGTACAAGCGCTCAGTACTACAGCCAACGATCTCTTGACAGGATGATGGCGTGCTTGTACCCCAAGCGAGTACCTGGACTCCCCTAGGGTTCTTGACGTTACCCCACGATGGCTTCTTATCTGAGGCTAGCTGTCCTTCAACTATAAAGTCTTTAAAATGGAACTTTTCGGTATAGTTCTTGAGCATCATCTGGCATGCATATGCAGTAGCTTCCGTAACCATGTTCTGTCCGACGGTATCACCGCAGGAATAGATACACAGAAGATGAACGTTGGATCCGATCACAAAAGCTTGTATCTCCTGAAGTCGTGCGAATCGACTAGTAGAGTTTGCCCATTCCGTAAACTGATCTCGGAACGTTGGGACTGCTTTATAGAAGGTGATGGCGAAGGAAGGATCTTTGAAGATGAAAACAGGGGCTCGAGACATCCCGTCACCAAAGACTTCGAAGTGAATTCCTCCTGAGCTGTTGAAAGCTTTGCAGCCGCGAGAACAGCTGGAAATGAGTGTGGCTTCGCAGGTTGCCAGTGGAGCATGTATCATTTGGTCAACGCCAGGGCCTGTGATATGCAGAGGTCCTGCAATGCCGATGGGAACCTTGCAGAATCCGATGCAGTTTTCAACGCGAATAGACTGTAGGTCCTCATCGTCTTGGCAGGTATGAACAAGTCCAAAGTCTTATGCAAGCTGTCTCATCTTCTGATCACGAGAGTTGTTAGAAGACATTGTGGATTTTCTTTCAAAGAGTTTGGATGTAAGGTTGAGAAGTAGGCCAGAGGTTGTGAATGGTTGATCGAGAAAACAGTTGACACAGCGTGAGATGCTACGATTCTCGATATTAATACAGCCGGCTCCCGTTTCTCCCTTTTAAAGCTCTGCCGCGTCCTAGATCAATCATGATCCGTAGCCCGATGGTCATGATCAAAGACGATCTACCAACAGAACAGTTCAAGCTACGGGCGCCATGACAGGAGCCTACTTGCTCAGAACCATGTGTCTCATTATCAATGGCCGATTACTACTGCAGAACATCAAAAGTGGTAATAGAGTTCCAATTGTGTTACCGTGTTTCACACGGACCGTTTCTACGAATCGAGACAGCTGAACTGACCAACGAGCCGAAGATAGTACAGCCATGATTGGCGTTTTATCTACGCTCAGACTTGAAATGGTTGCACCTTCCTTATCTGCATTGGTCAAAATACCCTGATAGTGTTGCTAGATGCGGCCACAAGCTACATAGTGGATCTTACTTATCTGCACACGCTTGACACTGCATGACTGATTCAACACGGCTTGAGAGATAACGATCTGCAGCCGGAGATTTTTATCTACCGCATAGTACGGTCAGAAATTCTTGGTTCTCTATGGTAGACTTGGGGGCCGGTGATTACTCAGTTCTGATGGTAAACATGGGAGTGCCTTGAGTCTGGAATTCCTCCCGGCTCATATCCTCGCCTTCGAAACTGCACGTATCCTCCACTGTCTGGGCTGCAATGTAAGAATCTACGACCTAACCAGTCTACCTTAAAAGGCGATATTCAGCACTACCGTCCTTAAGTTCAGGAGCTACAGGATCTGAGCAAGTGGAGTGACGGACATATACGAATCCGCCTTGAGAAACGTGGAAATTTGTTTAAGTTACTGGCTGACAGAGTCTGAAAGTAAAAGCTGATAGACAAAAAGACTGGAATCTCCAAACAAGTTGTCTAGAGCCGAACCTTCGCCATCGCTCAACTCAGCGGGGAATCTCAGCCTTTAAACACTGTCAGCTCCCTCCGCATTCTCGGGCGTTGGGTGCGTATGTTGATGATTCCGAACTAGAGTTCTGAGGGGTACACGTAATTTACAGACGTGAAGAAAGTCGTATGCTTGGGATTCCGAAGCGTGATCATCTTGTCAATTGTATGGAGGAGCTTGTCAAGTATAATATTGCAATGAAGCCTCGAGTAGAAGAAGGTAAAGGAGAAGAGGAATGAACATGGAGCAATAGAGAGATGACAAATGAGACAGACATATATACATGTGCGCAAACAAACAGACTATAGATCGGTTGGAAAATCCCTTTCCGATGATAAAAGAGAATTTTAAATGGCATGCAAACACAATGCTGTGATGGGTTGTCGATTGACGCGACAGAGGGTTTCGAGACACAAGGCGAGGCTGAAGTCACATTAGCTCTCCCTCAACTCAATCACTTCACCCTGAGCATGTACAGAAAGGATAGTCAGTATATACAAACTATCAAGAACAAAATCAGTCAGCTTAAATCTTGTCCAATTCTATTTATCAATTGTATAATGGCAAGGTAGATCCCAAAACGGTACATCTTCATCGTTACTTCGTCGCTTAACTCTTAAAAGTAGCCCCCATAAATTCTCCAATGCGCCCAGACGATGCGTCAAAGTGACCATGTCCCATATGCGCCCCGCCAATTCCATGCTAAATGCCAATGCGGTCTATCAAGTCTTTTTGTTGATTGTTGTGTCAAGAAAGCGGTTATGGGCTTGGACCGATGACCGCTCATGCTGCGTAATCTTCTTGCTCGGCGAGGTTCTCATTTGAGCCTTGCCAATCGTCGCTTTCGAGGCCGTCGCGGCGGATGAAGAGAGATGACATCCAGCCCAGAATGGCCAGGCCACCGAAAATGCTCCAGGCCAGTGCCTCACCCTTGGGGCGGATGTTGATGGACAGGCTGAAGAGACCACCTGACACGAAGGGCCCGAAGCTGCGACCGAGAGCAGAAAGGGTTTGCGCCATGCCGTTGAGACTACCCAAAGTTGAGTGTGATTGAGCAGAGTTAGTGATCTACCATGGTTAGCAAAGTTGCTCGAAGGAAGGTCATCATCTAGACTCACCAAAAGCATAACACTCGACAGACCCCCTACGGCGCACAGGTTCTTCAAGATCAACACCACTCCGATCTCAATGTATAGCCACATTTTTCCACTTCCAACGCCGAACAAAGGCTTACTGTCGGCATATCCAACCCACGGCATGAGCAGCATACTAATGCCGAGTCCCAAAAGCGAGATTTGGTAGGTACCGAGATTACCCAATCTGGCCTTGAGCGCCTGGAAAAGGAAAGCCTGAAAGATACAGCTTGCCATGCCTGCAATACTAAGACTGATACCAATCTTACTCGGTAACAGGTCGCGGCCGGCAGGTGGGGGAGTCGCAGCGAAAATGGGGTAGAGGCTATTGAAAGAGATGTTCGAGAGCTGGAAAACGAGATAGGTAAACAGGATGAGAATGGTGGTCCGACCGAGGCCTCTCCACGCGGACATGGCTGGATCTGACTTATTGTCGCTCTCGTCCTCTTCGCTGTCGGAGTCGGATTCGGAGTCGGATTCGAGGGCGCGTCCAGAGGAGAGAAGAGGTTGGTTGTGCGATTGAGATCGAGGCCAGCGTGCGCTCCAAGAAGGTCGTCGAGGCGGCGGCTTGCTCGAAGGAAGCCAGGAAAGGATCCTTTCAACCCATGCAGGCTTCTCAAAGTTGACTTCGGTCTTATCCAGTGTCTCTTCAAACCAAATGCCGACCACAACAACGCTGACAGCGAGAAGGCCAGCGGACAGGATGTTGGGGGCCAGATAAGGATATTGCTGGCCCATCTTGCCGACAAGAATGCCGCCCAGAGCAGGTCCGGTGATGCTGCCGAGCGAGTAGATGACGGGCAAGTATGTGAATGCGCGGCTCTGGTTCGAACGATCCGTGACCTCTCCCAAGACTGTGGGAACACATGCGGCATTCCCATTGAGAAGACCCATTGCGACATGAACAACCACAATCTGCCAGTATTGCTTGCAGAACCCAAAGGCACAGAAGCATCCCATCAGAGCGGCCGTACCCATGATCAGCACCGGCTTCCTTCCAATGACATCCGAGGCATATCCCCAAAGGAAGTTTGTGGACAACTGCGCCAAGGCGAACGAGCTTGCAAGTATTCCAACATATAAACCGGCCTCGCCGTCAGGGATACCAGGCATATTCAGTACCATATCTGGCAAATATGGGGATATCGAGTTCAGCGCGGTCTGCTCCGCAAGGGAGAGAAACGCTAGCAACAGCAGCTGTCGCACAGGCAAAGGCGTCTCCTCATGGTCATCTTCGTCATCGGAATCACTCGCATTCGAAGGGGCATACGGCTGCTCAAGAGGAGTTTTCGGCGGAGTGGTAGGAAAGGTCTGGTATCGATGAGACTGTCGTCGCATGGAGCTGAGAGTTGGGATCGGCGCGCCGGCGTGGAATGAACCTGAAGAGGTTGTTCGATTGGCAGCCATGGCTCTCGAGGAGGTACTTCGTGAGGGCGCCATTCTGAGCAATTCGTGAGCCTGTACAATCCAAAGGCCTCGTCAGACCTTGGGAAAGCTTGTAGAGGATGATCACCCCAAGCTTTTGGAACGAGAAGTGGTGACGTAGGGCGTGCGTACCAGATCTGGAGAGATTTATTTTCGGCGGGGCTGACACGAGCCAAGAAGAGAACAAGGCTCTAGCTTGGCATTTGCTTGAGAGCAAGTCAAGCCTTGATGCCAATGGTGAGGTATTCAATGATCGACCAATCTTGAATTGGGGTGAGACATCAAGATTGGGATTGCTTGCAGTTAATTTGATGGCCCGAATATCGGCCGATCGGTCTTTTCTGGGCAGGTGCAGGAAGAAAAAACGCAGGTGATTGTTGTTCCTGCCCTCGTGAGCCTGTCGCAAGGCACGATCGCAGATGTAATTGTGGGGCGATTGACGTCTTTTATCCAATCAGATAGGACTCTTGATAACACCCCGGGCGGCTTGCTCCGGCGAAACTCAATGGGAAAGAAGCTTATCCAAGTTTGTGATCGTTCAAGAAGACTTCTAGGTTGAAGATTTCCGATCTCGATCTCTATGCACGCGCTGACATGCCACTTGGGGAGCGTGAAGGTATGATGCAATTGGGTGAGACTGTGCGAATGGGAGCTATCCCAGTCTCGATGCCTACCCTGTATAAGAACAAGGTAAGATAACAATCTTTCAGCCATCAGTTTACTTGCAGTAGCAAAAGGACAAGGCCTCTTCGAATTCCCTTCTCCAGAACCTCAAGTCTATATTAGTATACTGATGATACCAAGCAGACACATCAGGAACCCCCAAGCTCTGCAAAGACTGGCTCTCTCATGACGAGTGGATCCTTCGTCCAGAACAACAAGACTGACCATACCGATGCGCCCCTAACTACCAACTATTTTAGGGCCTGGTGTTCGAGACATTGACCTTACATTATCACAGATGTGCTAGCTTTTCGCTCCTTGCTATTAGAATCAGGTTGCTTCACGTTGTTCTTGCCAGCATCGTCGATGAGGGTTGTTTACGACGATTATCTTCAACGAAGCGTAATTGGTTTAGTGGTAAAATTCTCCGTTGCCATTCGATCTAGCAAAGGTTCGGGGAGCCCTGGGTTCGATTCCCAGATTACGCATTGAAGCCTCTTCTTTTGCTCTTGTGAGCTCTTTGGTCTCTTTTTGGCGGTATCGTGAGGTTGGGATCTTGGTGTTTTGTTTGTGCACCGATGTTGTGGCAGTGGTCGCATGATTGGTCAGCCACCAGGCATGGTGACTCTAGATGTAGCTAACAAAGCCATAATGAGAAATAACATTATCATGTTTGCCGATGTGGAAGTCAATGTTGGGATTCTGTGCCGGCGATGGCGGAGATTTTGGCAAAAAGCCCCGGGACTACCAAGATATATGAAACGGACATGTTTGCGACAATGTCATATGTCATGACAGAAGAGAGCACAGGATACTTACTCAGAGCCCTACTTCAGATTATGTTCTTACTAAAACCAGCGGTGGCTCTGACTTTGGGCCAGTTGTCTAGCGACATGTTTCATCACAAATGTGTGATTATTATGATAAGGCTTAGGCCTGAGTTTAGGGTTGAATTTTATAAACTCATACTGAGATGACACCTCTATACTGGGCTTTTGGTAAACCTGATGGACGACTACAGCTTACCAATATGATTTCTGGATGGCTCCAACCCTCTGCTGATGGTTGTATCATCGACCAATCACCAAGACAGAAGCCGAATGCATGGCGTTTTCAATCTCCCTCAGTCATCCAATTATATACCTCTTCGTTGTGCAGCCTGATTTCGAACTCTTGATCGGATCATGCCGTGGCTCCCCTTCGAAGGAATTGTTCGTGTTGCTTGAAAGTTTACCAGCTGGTATTGAACAGTGTTCGGCGTATTGTCGGCTTCGAAAAGCGTTGTAAAAATGAAGGATCAATTATTTTCTCTTGCAAAGGTCCGATGACTGATTGTATGTCTCTATCTAAGAAGCCCAACAAAACGCAAACAGTCAAGGCATTCTGCAGGGCGAACCAGGCCATAAAAAACTCAACTTGATTGGGGCAATAATTTTGCACAGAGCTGCACCTGCAGTCAGCTTTTAAGGGAGGCCTCGCCTGCTTTCATAGATTTCTGCCTGACTTTCTTTCTGCCCAACATTTCCCTAAAGGCGATAATAGTAATAGGTAACTTTACTTATTTTCTACATATTTTTTTAAATAAAGAAAATTATGAGGAATTTCGCTAATTTTATATTACCCCCCTAAGCATTCTCAATTTACACCTGAACACTTTTCTTAGCCGACCGGAAATTGCCCGCGATGGCCACCGGGCTCGAGGCTCTCGGCGCTGCCAGCGCTGTTATTCAATTGATCTCGTTCGCTGGAAGTCTTGTATCCCTTAGTTTCAAGATTTACGATGGAGTACCTACAGCCGAGAACGAGCTCGAGGAGTACTCAACCAAGATGATGCAGGCCGCCCAGCGCGTCCAGTCCCGTAACTCACAAGTACCCCAGACTCCAGTGGGCGACAGACTATCCAAGGTGGCGCAGGACTGTGTTGACGCAGCTGAAGAGTTGAGGAAAGAGACCCAAGTAATCACTAAGCGATTCCAAAAGGGAAAGGGAAAGGTCTTCAAAGCCGTTTATTCCGCCTTCCGTGGGGATAAGCACAGGGCCAAGATCAACGAGTTGAACAAGACCTTTATCATGTGCAAGGAAGTGATGGAAACAGAGATTCTCTTGAAAATATGGTAAGTCACCATTTAATATATATTCTTTGTATTTGTGTTACTTTAAACCCTGAACCTTGTCCCTCGGTGTCAGAAGACTTAGGACCTAAAACTAAGGGACGAAAATAAACTCATCAAAGAGCCTGCTAAGTTTATCCTAAACCTACCTAAGTCTTCTTGCCACTTAGGATCGAGGTCTTAGGTTTTCTGCCATCCCCTAGGTTACTTCACGATATATCAGAATATTCAGCGTTACTAATGCACCGATAACACGCAAATAGTGATAAGAGCACTGCAATAGAACAGAAACAGAGCCAGGGTTTCCAATGCCTAGAGAAGGATGTGCAGGACCTAATTCTCAAGATGGCTGAAGGACATACCAGGATCGAGCAACTTGTTTCTAGCGAAGCCAAAACTACGCGGGATGCTATCAACACACACCTCACCTCCGAACTCACGGCCTTGGGCGTCAAGAATATTTCAGACTATCAGCGCCAACGACTACTAAAAAGCCTCAAGTCTGAGGAAATCAGGGAGAGATATAATGCCGTGTTGCCGTCATCGGATGCTTGCTTCGAAAGAGTCTTTGCTTCATACGAGCGTGTTTGCCGCAAAGACCCAGGATACAAAGACTGGAATAAAATTGTGCCCAAACCCAATCGTAGAATCTATTCACGGGAGCCAGCAGACAAAGTTGACGAAATCGATCAGCTATGGGAGGGTTTCTGTTCCTGGCTGCGATCGAGTGAAAAGTTATTCTGGATTCGAGGAAAGCCAGGATCAGGGAAAAGCACACTCATCAAGTTCATTATCAACGATGATAACACTAAGCGTTTACTTAATTCCTGGAGCCCAAACACCAGGATCCTCTCACATTTCTTCTGGAAAATTGGCAGTGAGCCGCAGAACAGTATCAAGGGGCTCCTATGCACCTTGCTTCACGATCTATTATCTGACGATAACGATGCAATTGATCGAGTTTTGAGCGAATTCAAATTCTCGCAGTCGAAAGATTTCTACAAGGAATGGTCGTCTCAAGAGGTTGAGAAAATCCTTTTCTCTGTACTACGTGCCAGCAATTGCTCAACATGTGTTTTCATTGACGGTCTTGACGAGATATCGAACAAAGATGGATTTCCGGCACTCCTGAAAGTTATTCAACGATTCAGAACATACCAGAGGGTTAAAATTTGCGTTTCCAGTCGACCTGAAACAGAGCTGGTAAGCAGCCTTGAGGCCGTCGAAGCACAAAAGCTGAAACTCGAAGATCTCACCAAACCTGAGATGGTCGTTCATATACTTAAAGAGCTGGGGCAAGTTTCTCGAATACAAGAACCAGCCTTTCACCTTGAGGGTTTTACAGAAGCTCTCATCAGCAAGGCCCAAGGGGTTTTCCTATGGCTTGCTCTTGCGACGAGTAGCCTCAAGGATGGGCTATTGAATGGAGATGACCAAACCATTCTTTCACAAAGAATTGAAGAACTGCCTGAGCAACTTGAGGCTCTTTATGAAACCATGTGGGCAAGACTTAACGGGAACAATCGAGTGTACCGTGAGACTGCCGCGAGATACTTTCGCTGCGCGATAGCTGAGAGTTGGCCCTTGGCATTGAGAGTAGAGGAGGGTCATCAGTACCATTGGATCGATTCAGAGCATAGTCTCGCCGAGATATCACTGGCGGTGAAAGTCGAAGATAACTTGGTGTTCCCCCCAAAAGGAAATGAGAGAACACTGGTGGAAATCAATGATTTGTGCGACAAGACGGCCGATGACATTCGGACTAGGTGCGCAGGTATGTTGGAAGTTGGTCAAGGTTCTAATGTCGGAATGGGGTTCCCAACAGACAGTCGACCCTTTACACAACACGTCCGTTTTATTCATCGCACAGCTCATGATTTCCTTGTGGATACAGAAGCTGGTCAATCCATTTTAAATTACAAGTCGAGTGAAAGCACTTTTATCGATATCGAGGTGAAACTGCTTAAATCCCGGCTTAACCTTTTAATCACGTACCACCGAAATGGTGGTCTTATTGGGGATGCATCTGACGTGCTCAAGAAATGCAATCGGCTGAAAGACAAAGGAGCAGATACAAAATCTATGTTGGAGATTATTTCTGTCCTAGAAGAGCTATATATGGAGGGTATATTAAGAAGCCTCCCAGTGCCATACCATTACTCTTCATCGTTCCAATCACTTGCGGTATCTTACCTTCACAGTTTTGAAGACTACGTATCGGCTTCCTTTGAACAGCTTAACTCATCAGTGGCTGCTACTGATCTGCTTTACGACATATCATTGGAGAGTTTCGAATCAGGTGCTGGTCCACCATCAAAGTATGTCAGGAAGATTATCGCACTAGGGGGGGATCCGCATGCCATTAAACCACCATCAGACGAGCATTCGCTTGTGATTCGGCACACTACCGCATTTGAACTGATTTTACGAAGCACTCTGCACAATATGCCTGTCGCGTCAACGTCAGCCGTCGATGATGGCATCATAAACATGACGGATGTTATAAAAGTTATGGCGCAAACATGTCCAGATTGGCGTCAGACAAGGATGCTAGTAGCAGAATGGAGTTTAGTATGGGGCTGGGAGGAATTCGTGCATCGTCGTCGATCGGTTGAACAATTTCTAGTGTTTGAGGTTGACTTGCAGTTTCTACTCAAGCAGGTACTAGATCGAGTGGAAGAGGCGGGGTTGTTGGGTACAGCGGACTTGCGGGGAGTTCATACTCACTTTTATGAACTACGTCAGCTTGCATCTTCTTTCACGGAGTCCCGAGAACGGGTTTGGTTTTTTAGATCTAAGGATCCAAGTCCCTACATCTGTTCTCGGGTTCTGAACCAAGAAGCCGTTCAGAGACATATTCCCTCGGTTTTCAAATTCTCGTCTCGTCAAGACGCTCTCTTTGACATCTGCGGGGGCCATAGTGGTGTCCAAACCGAAACAGTATCATGGAGCAAGGCTACAGAAATTCTCATGCAAGAAGGGAAAATATCATGCGCGCCTAAGGACCTGTATGTTGCTTCTCCTATTTCGAAAACTGCTATCTTGGATATAAAATGCTAATTCGGAATCTAGAGAGGATAGAATTTGAGGTGTGAGGTTACAGTGTTCCTCACTTGGCCCTTTCGTTAAATTCCCAGTCCGAAGTCGCCATAGTCAATATATCCTTATTAAAAGCATGATATATATTACTCATACTAGTACATGATACTATGACCCATGTCTTCGTCTTGCCGGTTAGTAGCTTTGACTATAGTTATCGGACTACTTTTAAATTTAATAGTGTTGTAAATTAACTATTTGTCTTTATTAATCCAACTCTAGCTTTATAAGAACATGTATTCGCTTGCCCTCCTTCACAACGGTTAATTAACTCTCTTAGAAAAACATCATCTGATACTCTAGCCCAAATATGTATTCGTAAAATAGAGATCTCTAGATCCTAGGATGAATTTATGCCATTTAGACCTAAGTTTTTACCTAAGCCTCACCATAATGAACTCAAGTTTAACAAGTTGGACGTCAACTGTGGGTCTCAAGCGTCTTTCGCAGGAGATAGTTACCTAGTACTTAGGTAAAGCTGCAAAGATCAAACTGCCTTATTCTAGGGCTTAACCAGTAGGGTTAGACGTCAGCAGTTGGTTTCTCACCTATAATTTGGGATACTTTAATACCCGAAATCGCTTTATATAAAATAACTTTATGAAATAACACCCGTCAAAGCCACACAAAAGAGATGCCTCAACCGGTATCGTGTGGGCAGACCTAGCATTGCCCTGAATCCAAAATATCATGAACAAATCGCGACTATCCATGAATATATTTTATCAGCATTGCCGGGTTACTCACTCAGCGAAGATAAGCTTTCGGCCATGGGTATCAGCTGCAAGTAACATCCGCAAGAGATAATTAGATGCGGCGAAGCTGCAAGCAAGAAGCTCTATTTACAATTTAAGGTGCTGAAGCATGGGAGCCTCACCAATAGGCTCTCTGAATTTTCACAAACTGAACGTATAAAACTTTCACTAATACAAAAACCTTATTCCAGCACGACTATAAGAAGCCCGGATATAGTAGTAACCATGCTTCAAATTACTTGTTCTTTCATTAACAGTCTCGCTCGAAAATTGATCTACTATCCCGAAATGGGCTTGCCACTTGCTTCTCAAGATCAAGCCATAACGGCATCCACACCTTCAGTATTAGCTAGTGCTGAACCATATGTCATCTATAGTTGGAGGCGAGTAGCGTGGCCAGAACTCCGTCGACTACCCCTAAAACGCTCACCTACAAGTCTGCCTGACCGCATATAATAAATTTCGCAAGACATTCTCTATAACGTATATATTATTATCGGAAAGTACAATATCTTGCCCTTCGACAATATAGGGGACTGCATTTACCTAGAGAGGCGACCTAAGATACCGACGCTTTATATAGTTATACTATAGTCTCATTAAAAGAAATCAATCGGGGAGAAGGTTATATAGGAAATAGTTGTCATATTGACCGAATTATCCATTAATGAAGGCGATATCTATATTGAGATTATCGCCCTAGAACTTCAGCAAAGTGTCTATTTATATACGGTTAATAATCTATTTCTTTTAGAAATATAAGATGCAGTGCGTCCTAAGGTCTATAACTGCCTTAAATTATTTTAAGTAATAAGGAACTGCATGATAAATATTTCTCTCTATAAATATGGAGTGCTCCTAGATCGTTAGGCTAACCCTCTAACAATTTATATTTTGGTGGGTTTCATAGCTAACATTAAGAATATGCTTAAACGTGAAGGATGGAGCCATGTCTAGGTGCATATGGAATATAATGAAGGGATGTTATGGGCAGGCATTTTCGACTAATGATATATAGAGAGGGTGGAAAGTATCTTCTGCTTAGTACTGGCATGCCCTGTCTTTGAGAACAAAGTCAGGATAACAATATAGCAAAGCCATAGGGTACTGATCACTGGGAGAAATATTCGTGGCAAGCGTCAATATTCAAGTAGAGATTTTATATGAGACAAACAAAAGGATAAAGGCAGATGAGGTAGTGGGGATATTTTTGCTAAGGCAGGCTGTCGAAACTGAGGCAGACGCCCGAGATATGCTTGAGGCAAGCCTTAGCC
>PVPY01000823.1:0-55019 GCA_002982035.1 Fusarium algeriense | reverse complement strand
ATTTCCATCAGCTCCATCCATCCCAACCCATCCATCGCGGGACATTCGGTAACTCTTCCTATCGAGACAAGCTCCTTCCCTTGTCTCACTTCGATATCGCTCAACATAACACAACTTAATCTCCAACAACTTCATCCTCTCATCAACCTCGGTTCAACAACCTCGTTACGATTATCGTTGACGACAACACCCCTCCCCTGGTCTACGCCAGATAAGACCAGCTCAAGTGCGCGATCGCGCCACATAACCCAGCTGCTATCGTCTTGCTCTTCACATCTACACCATGGGTAATTCAAACACAAAAGAGTCTCGTCCTGAAGGCGATTCTCGTCACTATTCCGGCCCCGGCGATCCCTCAGTACGCGAACATTTACAAAACACCACCTCGAGATCGAACCGTCGAATGAGCAGAGCAGAGATAAACATATTTGGTATAGGTCCTAGTTCTTCCCGAAACCGTGAACAACATGATGCTCCTTTTGAGCGTCGCGAGACTAAACAGGAGCGTGAGGCGAGGAGGTTAGAAAGAGAGCGTGTGGCGAGAGCCAAGGAGCGAGAGAGGAGTATGCGCGAAGAACATGTCGATGGAGGTTATCTGGTAACATTGGGTACCTACACTGGCACTGAGGACTTTAGCAAGCCTGTCGTAAGACAGCTACAGGTGCGTTCTTTTGCTCTATTGTTCTTATCGGTAAGCTGACATGGCACAGATAGAGAGAAAACTTGCGCCATTCTGGCGAGGCCTCAATGATTGGTCTTCTAGTTGGGCCGAGCATCAACTCGTCGCTGCAGCCCGTGGCCTTGAGATACCCCCCGCCGATGCGCCTCCCGAGCCAGAGCTTATTCCGCAACCCCCTCCCGCAGAAAACCCATCTTCTTCGAGCCAGAACCTTCAGAACTTGACTGTGCCCATGGGGCCTAGGACACTTTCTGCCGCATCCGATCGCAGTGCATCAAACGCAGGTTCCGCCCTTCCTTCTCCATCCACGCCCGGAGCGAGTAAATCGCCTTTCAAGCCTCGAGCCAAAGCTCTTGCCGCTGCTCTCAGTGGAGGTTCGCGAAATGCCTCGTCGACAGATTTGACACCAAAGGAAATCGCTCTTCCTCATGACCCCTTTGTCAATGGTCAACCTATGGAGGTTTTCCTTTACAAGGACGCTGAAGAGTGCCCCATTTGCTTCCTGACATACCCCCCTTACTTGAACCGCACTAGATGTTGCGACCAGAATATCTGCAGCGAATGTTTTGTTCAGATTAAGCGCGCTGATCCCCATCTTCCCGAGCATCATCCTAACGGCGAAGCTCGAGACCCCAACGAGGGTCTCAACCCGGACGATCCGCCGGAAATGCTCATCTCTGAGCCTTCGGCATGCCCCTACTGCCAACAGCCTGAGTTCGGCGTCACATACGATCCTCCTCCCTTCCGACGAGGTCTCGTGTACTCGGGCAACCCATCACACAGCACAGCCATGTCGTCGCAGACTTCACTACACAGCACACTACAAACCCCACCCGCACCCGGCCGTCGACGCGCACATAGTTTGTCTGCGAACGCGCCGAATGTAATTACTACCGATCGCGTGCGTCCCGATTGGGCGGCAAAACTTGCATCAGCGAGAAATCACCAAGCTCGGAGAGCCGCTGCTGCAACCGCTCTTCATACGGCTGCATTTCTCATGGGAGGAAACGAACAGAGATCGATTCTTCGCCCTGGTCGATTTGGCAGGAGGAACACTGGGAACAACGATTCAAATGCTAGTCCCAGCCCCAGTGCCCAAACAGATGGTGCACAAGACGACGCAAGCGAGGGACCGGAACCTGGAGCCAGAGGATCTTCACGGACCGGTACGGGGCGGAGGTCTCGCATGGATGAACTGGAAGAGATGATGTTTATGGAGGCGGTTCGTCTTTCTCTGGCTTCTGAAGAAGAGCGCAAACGTAAGGAGGAAAAGGCTATTCGAAAGGAGACCAAGAGACGAGAAAAGGAGGAAAAAAAGGCAGCTAAGAAGGGCGGAAACCCATACAGTGGAAGTGGAAGTGGTGCGAGCGCCAGTAGTTTATCACTAGGAGGATTGGGTCGACGACGAGGCAACAGTACTGCCAGCAATCTCCGTGTAGAAGCTACCATGTCGAGAGCATCACAGGCTTCGAGCACCCCGGATTCACCAGCAGAACCAAAAGCTAAGGACGAGGGTCCTGCTGGGAAAGGCAAGGGTGTTGATCGAGGCGCATCTGATACACAGGCCGGACCAACTTCATCATCGAGTTCTCTGCCACTACCGGCTGGTCCTTCGCGCGGAGGATCACATTTGAGGCAGATGAGCAATGCTTCTTCAGTTGGATCTTCAGTCAACGATAGTCCGGTTGGCACATACACCGGACCCGACTACCTGGGCACCGATGGTCCCCGGTCTAGTGGACTGAGCCTCGGTGCCTACAGCGACGATGGAGAACGCGACGGAAGCGCTGGTTCTGAACCTATGTTTAACTTTAGCAGCCTCGCGCAAATGGTTGGTGCCGACCTCGAGAACGGCCAAATGCGCCGCGACGAAGATGGAGAGGCTCACGATACACACGGTCGACCGCTCTCACAAGTGAAGGAAGACGATAAAGAGGACGTAGAGGCAGAACACGTTGAGGGTGTGACGACTGCCAAGACAGAAGTTGTGCCCAGTTCTCTCGCTCCGCCTGCTGTTATGATCACACCAGAAACACCCGCGCCTGTGGATGAAGCAGAACATGAGGCTAAGCAACTCGGACATTCTGAAGTTACAACGATGGGTCGACCTACAGGACAGAGAGACGTCTAGATGAGGAGTTTTTTGAGGGAAGAGGGGGATTTTGGGATGCATAGGCTTCAAATATGATGAAATGGAAGCCGGTTGGGATGTACTTTGTATAAGGCTGCGTTATGTAGCGTATGCAGATAGGGCATGTAACATTTATGCCAGAGAATCACTAAATACTCAATCGCTCCATATCTGAACGATATCAAATATTTTATTCTTCATTCACGGTCTGTTTATGTCTTCTTGATCTCAATCTTGAACTTCTCCATCCACTCACTAAACTCATCCGTCTCCCCCTCCCACCCCATCTTCAAAACCTCACTAACCCCAACCGCACTCTCAAAACAATCCTCCATAAGCCGATCAATCTCCTCCGCATCAAGCTCATAAAACGCACCAGCCAAGTCCCCAAACTTATCCGGCAGTGTCTCGAGCACACTCGCTGTCTTGTCCAGCTTGGAAGGCATGTCACCCTTTGTAGTATCCTTGGGAAGTTTCTTGAAGCGTCGCTTGGATATGGCTTGGTATAAAAGGACGATCATTCGGAGTCGCTTGAGGGTTGAGTCGAGACGTGGGCGGATTTTATCAGGGTCGGATTTGGGGATTGTGGAGGAGGAGTTCATGAAGTCGTCGACGATTTCTTGCTCTGTGAGGGAAGTGTCGTTGAGCTGATCTGCGAGATCATCGATATCGTCTTGATCGTCCTCTTCTTCTCCCCATTCTTTTAGTTCCTCCATTACATCCTTGAGTGTATCCCTCCACTCCTCCGCTTTCTTAACATAGAACCCTCCAACGCCCATGTTTGCAAGCCCAATGACTTCATCACACGCACTCCAGAGCTTTCCTGTCAAAACAAGACTTCCCTTGCCACTATCCCTCCCGACCCCAGACAGAACCTTGCCATCGTCTGGAACACGCTTCAACAAGCCCCAAAGCTCAACGAGGACTTTCTGACATCTATACGCAAGTTCTTTTCGCACGACTGTAGTGTAGAGGTTTGGGGTACATGCTTGTGCGGCGGTGGCAAGCCCAGGAATAGGACCCTTGACGAGATCGCGGATCACGGTTGAGATGGCGCTCGGCGTGAAGGGTTCGTTTATTATTAGGAGGGAGATTTTTGTGCCGTGGGCGCGGATGAGAGAGGAGCAGTCGCGGGCGAGAGCGAGGGCGTTTATGTCGTTTGTTTGTGTTTCTGTTTCGGAGGAGGATGAGGGTGTTGATGGGTTGCGTTGGATGGAGACGAGGGTTGATTGGAGTTGTTCAAGGAGAGCGGAAGTGGTAGCGATTAATGTTTCGAGGGCTTTGCGAGCCTCTTCGTCGTTGGGAGCCATCTTGACTGTACAGTATATGCTGTTGGTGATATGACTTTGGTGTTGGTGATGCGGCACACTTTTTTAGGTAGTGTTGGAGGGGTTTCTCTTTTTTTCGTCCCCCACCTTTAGTGCCCTTCTCCCCACGGACTAAATTCCGCGTCAGGTCTCAGATGGACCGAATATTTACCGCCCAGGGGGAGAGCTTGTAGGGGAGTTGACATTATTTTAGTGGAGACCTCTGGAATGCTCCCTTGTTATAGCTGACCTGGCCAACTCTAAACCTCCAATTCCTCAAACTGGAGGTGTACTCAACTGGAGAATTGCACATTGCACAAACACAAGGAATCATGCAACACCCCAATTCTCTGGCGCTTCTGGGCGCTATTTATGCCTTTACTCTGGCTGCTGCTGGCAGTGTGCCTAGAGGTGTTGGTCCAGAATGTAAGTCAGGAGTTGCTTGTGATCATGAAGCTATCACGAGCTAACAGCTGTAGTTGTTTCTCACTACCAGGGCGATGACTTCTCTTGTATCACCAACGCAGCTATCAAACTGAGTCTCGACCAAATCAACGACAACACGTGCGATTGCCCCGATGGCTCAGACGAACCCGGCACCGCTGCCTGCGCCAACCTCGATCCTCTCTCCCCTGAACAACCTCTCGCTGGTTCCATCTCGGGCACTACAAACACCACCAATGCACTCCCCGGTTTCTGGTGTGAGAACAAGGGACATATTGGAATGTATGTACCCTTTCTCTACGTCAATGACGGTGTGTGCGATTACGAACTCTGCTGTGATGGGTCAGAGGAGTACTCTGGCGTAGGCGGTGTCAAGTGTGAAAACAAGTGTGCCGAGATCGGAAAGGAGTATAGAAGATTGGAAGATCAGAAGAAGAAGGCTATGCAAAACGCTGCCAAGAAGAGAGGTGCTATGGTTCAAGAGGCAAAGGATCTGAGACAAAGTGTTGAGAAGAAGGTTGAAGAACTAAAAAAGGAGATTGCTGCTCTTGAAGTTAAGAAGGAAGAACTCGCCCAGAAACACCGCGAAGCTGAACAACAAGATAAGGGCAAGGTTGTTCGCGAAGGTACCGGCGGCGGAAAACTCGGTGTACTTGTCGGCCTTGCAAAGACACGCGTCAATGAGCTCCGGGACACTTTGGAACAGGTCGTTAACCAGCGCGACGCCCTCAAGGAACGAGTCGGTGAACTTGAGGAGCTTTTGACAAAGTTCAAGGCTGATTATAACCCCAACTTCAACGACGAGGGTGTGAAGGCGGCGATTCGATCCTTTGAGGATTACTCTGCTCGTCAGGCGGAGAGAAAAGATGAGGTTGTGAATGATGAGGATATCTTGAGTGTGCTTAAGGAGGATGGGGAGAATGGTGGTGTTAACTGGAGTGAGTTTGAGGAGGATGAGGGAAGTGATACTGATATCCGTAAGTCAACCCTTCTACGAGATGATACTTTGCTAACAGGACAGTCTACAACTTTGAGGCATACCTCCCTCCTCCCGTCCGCACTTTCATCCACAATTCTCTCGATAACCTCCGCGTCTGGGCCATCACCAACGGCATCCTCGCCGACAACTCATCCCCCGGCAAAGAATCCACTCTCGTCCGCGCAGCCCGTGAAGCCGTCGAAGCTGCCAAACGCGATCTCTCCGACAAGCAATCCACTCTCGACGTCGAACAAGCCGATCTCGACTTTGACTACGGCCCAGACGATATCTTCCGCGCGCTAAAAGGAAAATGCGTAACCCTCGAAGCAGGAGAATACACCTACGAACAATGCTGGCTTGGCAGTACAAAGCAAAAGTCAAAGAAGGGCCACGGTCAAAGCAACATGGGAAATTTCAAGCGCATTGCTCGCGAAATGGCAGATGAAGAAGAGAGAATCGACGGAAAGAGTCTTGGACGTGGTGAGCGTATGGTGTTGAAGTATGAGGATGGTCAACAGTGCTGGAATGGTCCCCAGAGAAGAACAGATGTCTGGTTGGGCTGTGCCGAGACGGAGGAGTTGTGGAGGGTTAGTGAGAGTGAGAAGTGTGTTTACAGGATGGAGATTGGCACGCCTGCTGCTTGTGACTTTTCGAGATGGGATGTTGGAAGTCAGCCCAAGAAGCCTAGACATCGAGATGAGCTATAGACGCCAGAAAAGGGACAAGGTTGAATTAAAACAATGTTGATTAAGATAGAATACGACAAGGTTCATCTAGGCTTTATACTCGTACACTAAAATGGACAACAAACATACTCACAACGAAAAAACTTCCTGATATCGCATTTCCCATCCCCCAACTCCCGCAAACTTGAAGCAAATACATACATAAAAAGGCCCCCCGCGCTAGCAACTCGAATCTACCAGAAGCTGCACCATCCTATATAGTGCTGGCACAGATTCTCAAGCTTAGTAGCCTCCATGATCAACTTGTTAACCTGCGCAATGACATCGAGCTCCTCGTTATTCTTAAAATCACGACCCGTGAGCTTCTGCTGCACACGATCCAGCACCTCCACTGCTCTGGCGTTCTGGCTTTCAACTTCGGGTGCGCCGCCATTTGTCATGGCTTCGCCTGCTGAACTGTTTGTGCGAGCGCGGGCGCGTGTTTGGATTGATGGTTCGGGGCCGCCATTGAGGAGTTCAGAGGGTGCTACGTCGCTGTCAAGGATGGAGGCTCGACGGGCGCGGACACCGCCTGGTACGGGCATTGCTGTGTCTCTGTCGGAGCGGAAGTTGGGGCCTGTTGGAGATGGGGCGTTTGTTAAGCGCCATGTAAGGAGGGGATCATGGATGAACTGTGATTATTAGCATCAGGTGTATCAGCTTGGTGATGAGAAAAAAAAACTTACCGCTTCGAGAACAGCCATGACGCTTTCTTTGTTGTCGCGTAGAACTCTCATTACGTTCTCGCATGTAATTCTGAAGCTACCCTCAATATTGCTGACCTCCATAGCATAAGTCAACATGCGAGTGAGACGGAAAGGAACCCTCTCGGGGTACTTTTCTCTCTTCATCGCCACCTCGAAACAATCACCGAAATCGATATGAATGATCTTTCCAGTGACGCGATCAAGCATCAAGTTGGAAGGATGGCGATCACCCAGTCCCAGAATATATCCCACCATGGACATGACACCCAAAGAGCGAGTGTAATTCGTTCGTCTCTCAAGCCAAGCTTCAGAAGACTTTGACTTGAGCCAGAGAACACGGTACAAATCTTGACCGGTGGTGTTATCCAGTGCATAACCAAACACCTCGACTTTCTGCATCAAGGTCAGGTTATCATAGTCAGGCGCCATCTGAAGCATGATGCGATGTTCAATGTTGAGCAGGATCTTGCGGCTCTCACGGTACTCCCTAATAAGAACGTGAAGAGTGTCGCTGTTGGGAACCCACCCGAGCAGACCGCTATTCTGCGAGAGAGGGATGGCAGGGTAGCGCTGGATGTTGAGATGGCGCTTGAAGCATTCCGAGTCGTGAGCCAGGAGAGTATTGCATAGGCCGAACAGCTGCATAACTCGTTCGTCCTGACGAATATCCTCGTGACCCTTTAGCAAGAAAGCGTAGGACTTTCCGTCACTACCGTTGATGTTAAGCTTTCGTGGGCGCTGCTTAGAGTTGATAACATTAAACGTCGTGTCAAAGGACATTATCCTCACGATAGGCTGCCCGCTCTTGTATGTTCCGGGAACTGCTAGGTCCAAGTTCTTGGCGTTGAGGAGCTTGGGCGAGCAGTACGTCAACTCCAGGGTGGTAACCTGAGGTAGCTGCCTACTTATTCTGCGGAATACCTGATAATACAGATCCCACGCCTGGTTCAGGTCGTTGACGTCTTGACTTGTCTCGTACTGTCGGCACCAATCTTGCGCCTCCTTGAGGTCTCGGCCGAACGCTTGTGCGAAAGAGATCTCACGAAGGGTCTCGGGGCCACGCTCCAGAAGTTCGTGAAGAGGCTCAAGCGTTGCAAACATACCCTCAATGTTGTGATCGCCAAAGTACAAACGCGAAGCCTCTTCCAGTCCCTCGTGCCAGAGTTCATGCCACAAGACAGCTACACGAATCAGTTCATGACTGACCGTGTCAGCTTGGGCGACCAGGTTTGCGCTATGCTGCCGCATACTATCCATAATTTGAGCTGCAGAGCGGGATCGCCGTGTGTTCTGCCAAGATTTCATGGCGACAGTGAGGGGATAAACCAAAGCCTGAGGATGAGCTCGTCCAACATCAGCGAGAAGGTTATGCACCGACTGCTGAACTCGCTTGTTGGGCTGGTTGATTCGTGCGATCAGTTGAGGGATGACTTCGAGCCAGGTGTCGACGCTAACATTAGCAAAGCCCTCAGTAACGGCTACGTTGACATCTGCGCTTCCACCGTGTGAGAACCATAGTGTGAGCAGTCGGAGAGTATCCTGCAGCGAACTTCCCTGTGAGAGTGCGATAGACTTGAAGAAGCCCTTGACAGCTGGAACAACGTGGTCAATCACCATATTGTGATCCGTCCTTGACATCTGTCCCTCGTTTCCAGCTGTGATGGTCTGCACGATCTCAAAGTTGGCCAACGCCCAAGCATGCCAAGCCTTATACCAGCGAGGATTGTACTTGGTAGCCTGAGAATACGATGTAAGAATGTCCTGAACTTGAGTGTACTGCCAATCATCCTTGTTGAGCGCAATCAGCCATTCTCCCTGTCGCAAGTAGCATTTAGCCAACAGGACCGTCTGATCATACAACGCTCGCTGAGTCTGAGGGCTCATGAGAGCAGGGTCCATCTGGTTCTGGAACCCATAGTCGCCAGTGATGTTGACCTCACTACCAGCTTGGGCATTCAGGTGAGCCTTAGCAACCTCCAGACGATGAGCAGCATCATTAGTGAACTTGCGCAGACAGTACAGTGTTTTCTCGGGAATGTTGGCCTTCTTGTTAGCAGGCAACTGCTGTCCGAGTTCCCACTGGTACTTGAGCACAGCGTAGATGACCTGTGCAGCTGGTGCGTTCCTTGGACCAGGCCCTGGCTGTCGCTGTTCACTCCAGTAAGGTATTGTAGATACCAAAGGAGCGTCGGTTCCAATAAGTTGCTTGAGTGACTTCTCAGCCAGTCCCATTCGTCCAGACTTGCGGCAAAGGTTGGCAAACTTGATCCACATGTGCATGTTCTCGGTTGGCGCGATCACAATGGCACGTAACCTAAGCATTCGCTGCCAGACCTCGACATTCCTCTGACAACCCTTCAACCGGGTCTCCCAAGTTCGTCTCATGATGGCTTGCTTCTTCTCATCACATTGCTTGTAAACGATGAGCTCTTCAAGCTCAGCAAGCATTTGTACTCGCACGACGACCTGGTATGCCCGGTTGTACGACTCACTAACCAACGCACTCAACTCGGTATCCAAGCCTTCGCGAGCTTGCTGAACGCAGGCAATCGCCTCGCGGAACTGGTTGCGATGGAGTGCCAAAATCGCACCAAAGAATGATCGATCAGGTGAGTACCTTTTGAGCGATGAGAGATAGTTGTCCATGGAATCCCACTTATTCAAACCCCACGCAGCGGCTGTCGCAAGTGGTGCAATCATTCTCTGAACCTCAGGCGTAGAGTTGGCCCAAGTACTGCCGGTCAAAGAAGCCAAAGCCTCCCACTCTCCCAAAGCATGCAAACAACGCATCTTACCCATGACAATATCAACGGGTATAGCTTGATCTTCAGGCACCTCCTCCTCACGCTTGTTGTAAAACGCAAGTGCCTCTTCCCAACGCTCCAGCTTCTCAAACCAGGTTTCTCGCAGCTGGATGCCTTCCTTATACAACTGAGCTTTGCGGAGAATACCAATGGCAGCATCGGACTGTTGTAGCTGATTGTTGATAACAATCAGAGCTTCGACTGCACCGCTGCTCTGGTCTTGAAGGAATTCGAGTTCCTTGTAGTGCAAGGCCTTTGCATACGCATGACAGCGAGCTGCCTCCCTACCGAGAACCCGAATGTCGATCGGCAAAGCCTTGTCGTCATGCTCCATAAACTCGGCGAGGTTGAGTAGGAGGCCAAGCAGATCGGGTGGGACGTTCTCGGATTTTATAGCGCTCTCAATGTTCTGGATGAGCTCGTCCTGGAATTGTTCATACAGCTCGCTCCAGCAAGATACGAACGCTGAGTTGAAGAGCTCACGAGCCAGAGGTAGATACACACTAGCCAGGCTGGCGCAAGCTCGAAGCGCGTGGTTCGGTGATTCGGTAAGCAGTGTTGTACTGAACCGTCGCAGCCACTCTTGCCAATCCTCCTTTGTGGATTTGCCTTTAGTATCCCAGGCAGCCTTCAGGTGAATAGCATTCATCTCTAACTTCTTCGTCCCTTGATCAGCAAAAGGAGGCTCGTCCGCTCCATCAGCAAAGCCAGCCCCAGAGCTCAAATCTTGTGGCAGAACCTCCCCCTTCTGAAGCTTGCTCACAAGCAGCTCGTAGTTGGAGTGCTGAATCTGGTGCTGGTTGATGACCTTGTTAACAGTTCCCATAAAGTGCAGGTAGTCTTTGCCCAGCTGTTGGATGAGCGCACAGAGCGTATCTAGAGCAGCAGTACGGAGTGGAGGTTCGCCCATGTCCAAGACACGTGTAAGAGGGTGAATGATCTTGGCAGCGAAGTCATTAAGGTTCACTTGGCGAGAGATCTTACCGATCGTATCGATAGCCTGCTTCCTGATGAATGTAGGTTGACCCTGCTTCTCAAACGTCCTGACAATGACGGGGATGATGAGATGCATATACTCCTCGGCACTGGCACCAAACACCAAGAACGCGTGCATCACCCTCTCCGACGGTGTTCGCTTGGCGGAAGTATCCTTGTCGAGGACACCAAGCATCAACGGTAGCAAACCAGCGAGGTAAATCTTGAATTCACCCTCAAGCGACCTCGAAATGGCTTCGACAAGCGACAAGATGGTGGTCTGTAGTGATGGCGAGGTGTGCCAGTACTCCTGCAAAATTTCGACAATTGACGGAAGGTAATTTCTTATATGTTGCCGCACGATGCTGACGAGAGTGGCCAGTTGGTTGAAATAAGACTCGAGTCTCGTAGAGGTGGCTGATCGTATCACCTGTAGGAATGCCGGTATGATTCTATCAAGGAACGAAACACACTCCAAGCCCAGGGTGCGGAAGATGTTCATAATAGCTTCAATCACAGCCGCGTGATGCTGAACCAATGAAGAGTCCTTCAAGATCTGGAGAAGAGCATTAATCACAACAGTCGGGAAGTACTCTTTGTTAGAGGGCGTTAGTCCGGTCATCATGAGAGAAATATCGGTCAATTGGTTGGCCTCGCCTCGTCGGGAATCGGGAGTTCGTTCTTCGGCCTGAGTTGGTGTTAATAGCTGGAGCAATTTTCGCCATTTCGAAAGATTTACCTGATGTTTGTAAGGGTCGAGTGCACCCAGGATACCCATCAGCTTGATGGTCTCCTGTCGCAAGGGCACGCGTTGTCCTTCGGTTCTGATGATACTTTGTAAAATTTCGAGCAGTTGAGGGTATTCGATGTATGGTTGGATGACGTATCCTGAATTACTTGCGAGTTGTCCCAAAGCGTGCAGAGCAGCCTCTCTCTTTGCGTTGGAGCTCTGGTCCTGTAACGCATCAAGAATGATTGGCATCAATTTGTCCTTGTAAGGCATCATATCCTCGCCGCCCACGGTAGCAAGCTCACCAATGGCCTTGAGAATGGTAGCAGCGACTGAAGGATTGTTGTCCTTCGCCTTGGGGAGAAGAACCGAAATCATGGGCTCAACGTATGGCTTGATAAGTGATTGCGCATTCTGTACCAGAAGGCTCAATAGCTTTGCGCTCTCCTCCTTGTTACGGGCGACATCGGAAAATTCGAGCTCCGTAAGCATCTGAATGAGAGTCTTTCGTAATGAAGGAATGACATATGCTGGATTGTACCTAGCCAAACGGCCAATAATGGAGATAGCGACTTCTCGAATGGAAAAGACTTCGTCGTTGAGCGCAAAAAAGAGGATGCGAATGTTCTCAGCCTTGGCCAAGTGTCTGTCAAATCGTTCGTCGAGAGCCGCCAGAACTGTCCGCCTGATATTCGGTTCAGGATCTGAGACTCCGACCGTGAGGAGTTTCTCTATCACATCACCCACAACTTGAAGCGCATGGTAACTGGTCTGGTTGACAATCGGATCGCGAACGTATAATTGGCAGCATGTCAAAGCCGCGGCCTCACGAATCTCTGGATCCTCATCTTCAACGTACTTGATTGCGACATCGCGGACAAACTCGTTTAAAACATGTCCTGAGAAATCGAAGCTACCAAGAGTGTTGAGCGCCAACTTAACCTCAGCCTTCCGATGTTCATAAGCATGGGGATCTTTTGCGTCTTTGGGAATAATAGGAACTGAGTTGAGGGTGTTTGGCTGCGGAGCACCAAGGGGCTTGAAGGGCTCGCCGCAGAGTACCATGCTGAGCATATCAAGTAGTCTCTCCTGGATTGTCGGCTTGACTGGAGGGATATAGAAGGCCATGTCGACAAGGGCTTGTGTGAGCTTGGGGGTGAGGTCGCACGCAAAGATGGGATCCAGAAGTGCCTCCATGTACTTGCTCAGTGTCTGGCCGACAGCTACAGCAAGACGACTGATACAGTCGAATACCGGGTCGACTGAGCCTCTTTTGCGAGACTGAACACTGAGACCTTCTCGCACATAGATCAAGACACCATCGAGATACGGTGCGATGGCGCTCTTGACCGAATTGGCAATGTTACCAATTGCCAGGAAGGCATCATTTCGCTCCTTGTCCTTCTTCAACATACCGGAGAGATATACCATGAATTTGTGTAGCCAAGTATGCGCAAAGTCAGCTGGCGAGTAGCTGGCAAGATCTGGGATCAGAAGAACCACAGTCTTTCGAATAGTAGGATCTCTGTGATCTTTGTGCTTGAAGACAATTTCACATGCTTCTTGATAATGTTCCTGCATGTACATAGCTCCCTGCTCGAGCAGTTCTTTTAGAACCAGCAACGAACCATGAATCGATTCGACCGTGTTGACCTTGAGACCTGCTTTCGACTCGTTGTAAATCTTACTCATCCAGAGTTGCTTCATCTCTTGGTCTCGTTCGCGAAGTATTCGGAAGCAAGCGCTAACTGTTTCCGCCGACGTCGCCCGAATAAGCTGCCGGGTGTCTCGAAGTCCTATCCAGATCCAGTCGAAGATTGTCGGGATGTATTGATACATCAGTGTCGGGGCGCTTCGGGCCAATTCGCGCAGGACAAGGACTGCACTATATCGTCGCTCCTCCACGCGGTCGTTCTGTAGCCATTCGAGAGCGGTGTTGACCTCCGAGTCCACCACTTCCGAGATCATTGAACCACCAGGTCGACATAGTTTTCCGAGCGCGATCGCAGCTGGTTGCATAGGGTTGATGTCCTTGCCTCGAAGAATCGTCTTGAGATTCTGTGTGAAACGCGTGTATTTGACGCCGACGTCGACGCCTTCGAAATCGATGAGCGCATCAAGGGCATAGATGCCTCCGAGTCGCTCGGACGAGTCGCTGCCATGTGTGATGAGCTGTGTAATCTTGTTGTTGACTGAGTTGTAGAAAGCCTGGAATTGTTCGGGGCTAAGGTCTCGATGACAAACAGCTACAAGCTCGCGAAGCTGTACGGCGGATCGTTTTCGCAAATCGTCGCTTGTTCTGTGGGAATATTAGGCCCCTTGCCCTACCAATCGTCACATGGTGAAACCGACCTTGATCGAAGACCGCGGGAGATTTGCTCCAGTCGCTCCAAGGCGACATGCTGTGCCTGCGCCATGATGCCGTCGCGGCACTCGTATGTGAGCGATCAAGGGCGCATGTACTCGAATATCGAGCGCTCGATTGTGGGCGAGAGTTCTTCGGGGAGGGTTCGAGGTGGAGGGGGAGATCGTAATTAAGCTTCGAGCGTGGGTGCGCGTGCACGTGTCGTTTATTATGAAGGCGACCAAGAATTCCAAGATATGAATACTGAGAGGAGATGCTCAGTTTTGCTGGACGCCTTCCAAGGTAACGACCGGGGGTTAGGTATTAAGATAGGTGCGTAGCACCTGGGGAGGTTGAAGTTGGAGGTTGATGAGCTTGGGTCGGGCAGAGGTCAGATGGAGCAAGGTTTGGAAATGGCGGGCCAGCGATGGAGCGCTACTGAGGTGTCATTACAGTGCTAATTTCCATCTGTAACATGCAGGCAGCTACTTTTAAGTAGAAAGTTAAACAGCAAGAATTTGACAGTTATCAGGTATTCAGTACTACAGAAGACTTTTATTGACTTTCTCCAGTTTTTCACCTTCATGATGGAGTTTATGGCAGAAAATGTTGAGCTTCACCTAACAGATTATACAGTACGTGATAATGAACATACTGTACAGCGACTTCTGGCTTGCATAATCCTTATCCTTATCGATAAGAGCCATCTTGATTCAATTCTAGGAATCGCCTCAGCCTTCCAGAATTCGTAACTTCTTCATCCACATACACCTTTTCACACCCATTTCTACGTCTCGCGCTGCCAACAACAGTCATTTGCGGGGCTCGTATCACTGCGGCAATAATCTCTCCGAAGTCCATCCTTTTCGACGATCACGCGACTGCTGTAAACAGCCACTGACTCATCAATCATGGGTAACGACGGCGGCTCCATCCCCAAGCGTCGCGAGCTTGTCAAGAATGCTGCGCGGGCTCCTACCACATCCGAACTCAAAGCGACAGCCCTTGAATCACTCGCTCACGCCTGGGCGCACTGCGCTCTCAGTGGAGAACCTCTCGATGTCGATACTCTCGTCTCTGACTGGCGCGGCCGTCTATACAATTACGAAGCGATCCTCAAAGGTCTCATGCCCTCCGATGAACTAGTTGACGTCACACCTGCGAGCCTGGGTATAAAGTCACTACGAGATGTTGCAAAGCTGAAGGTTTCCAAGAATGGCGACAAGTGGGTATGCCCCATTTCCATGAAGGAGCTGGGTCCTGCTGTTAAGTCCGTTTACCTGGTACCCTGCGGGCACGTCTTTGCAGATGTAGCCATGAAGGAGATCCAAGAAAAGACATGTCCAGAATGTGGCGCCGAGTTTGAGCAAGACAACATCGTTCCCCTTCTTGCGACTTCCGAAGCCGACATCGAGCGATTGGAGAAGAGAATCGAGAACCTCAAGAGTCAGGGGCTTACACATACATTGAAGAAAGACAAGTCGGAAAAGAAGAAGAAGCGTAAGGGCGATGATGTGGAGAAAGAGGACAAGGCTACAAATGGCGCGAAGGACAAGAAGACAGAGGATGCCAGAATCAGCGGTATCAACAACTCGTTTGCGGCTTCGCTAACGGCAAAGGTATTGGCTGAACAAGACGAGAGGAATAAGAGAAGAAAGCTGGTGGCAGAGTCGGCGAGACGGGAGACTGCTAGAGGTTGAGATTAGGACTACAGTACAAAATGATACCCAAAATAAATGAAGATCCGCATAGACATTAATTATTTGCCGCAATTTTGGGAATGAATCGAAGTGCTTATTCTTTGGTTGATGATGCTTGTTGCTGTACGTGGTATCTCATTGCCTTTTCTCCCCAGTGATTGTAACACAGATGCTGCAAACATTGAGGGTTTTGTCCTATTATGAGGACGTTTCCATCGGAGTGAGAATTAAGCTTGAACAGACATCAAGAAGATTGAAAACCCCAATAGAAAGTTTACTTATTCAGAAGAAGCTTAAACATTCTCGCAAGAATTACCACATTAAACGATGATTTAGGGTAGATCACCCCACCCCATCACCAAACTTGAGAGGCCAGAGCAGGCATCGGTTCCAAGAAGGAGACCTAGATGGGAATAAAATATGATGGACCTTTGGACTTTTTCGGCGATTAATCGTGAAGAATACACTGTACTTTCATAGCGAGGATAAAGTTGCTACAACCCGTGACGGAAAAGATAGCGGGACTTAATGTCGAAGCCTCATCTTGGGCAATAAATAACAAAGTCTATAAACAAACAAGCCAGAGGTATATCATGCATAAAAGCACATCTAACACATCCAATCATCACTCATAGTCACATATATCTTCAACATCTCAAGAATTCCCTCGTAACCTTCCACGAAGTCTCCCCCGGGTCGGGATCTCTAAAGAACGTAACCCAAATCCCTCCCTCATTCGCCGGTCCAATAAGCGCATTTTTAATCCGTCGACTCTCAGAAATACCATATGGTGACTCGAGACTCGCAGATTTGAGCGCAGCAGAGTCGAGGTGCTGAATACCATCAAGCGCCGCTGATATCGGCGACACAGGTTCCGGCGCGGGAGTTGGAGATGAGTGGCTTGATGCTAAACTGCATGGTGAACCCGAGAGAATTTCTTCAGGTGTCGGATCGCTGAATGATGGAGGTGGCGGAGGAAGACTTGGAGGATTTGAAATGTCGACTTTGATCTTCTTGGGATCGCATGTGAAGAGATCGAATGCAGCGCTTGCTTCTGCGGATACTTCGCTCAAAGCGCTGGGGCTAGAAGCCACGAAGGGATCCATTGTGAAGTCAAGATCGAGACTGTACTCGAATTCTGATTCTTCTATTTCGATGCTTCGGGCGGCGATGACGGCTGTTTCGCGGGCGTGCCATAGATTCTCACGGCGATTGCGCATTTGACTTCGTGTAAGAAGCTTGAGGGCTGCACGTCGGAGGAGAGGATGGCGACATTTGATAGCCGTCCAGTATACAGGGGGTATGATCTCTGTTTCGAAGCTGAAGGGCTCGAGCTATGCGTTTGTTGGAACAGAGCCGATGACGGTTGATGCGAGAGTGATGATGTTGGCGAAATTCGGTATATACTGATCGAACTTTGTTTCACCTGTGTCCAAGGCAGCGGAAACCCAGATGAGAGTTGACTCGTGATATATTCGGAGGACGTTTAATGAGTTCTCTAGCGAAGGGGACTGGGAACTCATTGCTGTAATGACGGTAAAGGCAGCATGCCATCGACTCAATTGCGAAAGAAGACGTTGCTGCTCATGTTGAAGCTTCCGGATCTCTTCAGGCTCTGCATTCGGATTGAAGATCGGACGTTGAGCGCTTGTGCTAAACTGCAAGCTGTCATCCAACAGCAAATAAAGAGCATACCGAGCTTCTTCAATACTTGCGAAAACAGCAGGCATGTCAGTCCAGCCACGTAGATGAGCTGGAATAGGCGCAGGACGACTGCCAAAGAGAAAGCTCGAGAGACTGAGACGAGCGTAAATGGGTACAAGAGAATGCTTAATCATCTCCATAGCCGGTGAGCGTCCATCACCAAGAGTAGAAAGGATATGTCTCCCTTGACAGATGTGCATCTGCGCAGCTGTATCGCGATCAATCAAGAACTCGACACAAATGAACAAGACGCAAACAAGCAGTGGTACAACAGAAGGTTCACTCCTCTGTCCCCAATTCCTAAGCGAAGTAATTGCATTTCCATACTCTCGAAATGCAAACCTGGTATCGACAACCCGATGACTTTTACTCTTTACCTCAACAGCTTCATGTAAGCTGCTGATAGCAAGAATGGCATGTCTAACAGCTGGTTCAGTGGTACTCATTGTGAGAACTACACCGCCCCAGAAACTAGCATCAATAGGACCTGAGAGCACTTTTGCAGTGCGCAAGCGGTAATGATCGAATGCGCGCACTTCTTGGGGAGATTCAAAGCCTGGTGTTGGAGAGAGTGATGTAGGTTCTGGGGATGAGTTTGGAGAGGGACGGTAGCCGTCACACCGACGACCTGTTTTGATACATCGTAGACAATAAGGCTTGGCTTCTGCATGTTGTTAGAATGAGATTGGATAGATGTATGGTGTTTATTTACCATCGCATTTGACCTTGCGTATTCTGTACCTAATTAGTGATTGCTTTGAGATCTAGCGAATGGTTTACTGACTTGCAGGTGATGCAGCCAGTCCGCACTTTCTTACTCCCCTTGCGGCCCGAAGCCTTGGAGGGTGATTGAGACGGAACCGAATACATGAGCTAGTATGTCTTAGGGCAGATGTTTACTTGAGAATGACAATTGGCAGAGCTGAAATTGAGTCCGAGATCAAGAGTCCGAGCCAAAGAAATGAAAGGAGCTTCGTGGGTGAACATGGTGACTTTATTTGCTTGGGTGCTCGCTGTAATAGTAGGGGCCTAGGCTGAATCCTTTCCCCCACAGTTTTGATGATCCTTGCTTGATCTTGACGCGGTGCTTACAGCCCCTCGGCAGTGTAGGGAACTTATCTGCTGGAGAGGCGCTGGGATCGGAATTCTAAATGGATTGGGGCGCAGCAGCTTGAGCTTGGGAGGAGGATGAGGAGGCGGAGCTGGTGATGGGGTATAGGAAGTGATATCTGGAGGATTAATGATGATTCATAATGTGACCTCGATATTCCATTAATTAACAGTAAGAAATGTGGTGATTTGTATTGCTTCTAGTAGATCAGAACCCAGAGGTTGTTATAGTGGGTGTCAGCATTGTTAATACCCAATGTTTGATGGCTTGGATTGGATGTCTGCGACAGCATTATCTTCCATAATAAGAAAGGCAGCTCGCATAAAATTAAACTCCATATGAGACAGTTCAACCTAGTAAATAAGAAAGAAGAAAAGAAACCCAACGGCTGTCAATATCCACGATAACATCTCCCCGCCCAGATCTACCACCAGCGCCTCAGCCTTACAGCAGACGTTACAGCACTCCACCATAGCTCCAATCCTTCAACCGCCCCGTGATTGGCCTGTTCGGACTCAAACCTCGGACTCACATCGTAGGCGCAGTCAGCACAACACGGACGCTAAATCCTTCCAAAACAGTTCTATTTCTTCATTTGGCTATGCCTCTACTCGCACTGATTGTTCGAGATTAAAGCCAAGAACATGGTGACACTATACGTGAAATACAGTGAGATTCTTAGTTTCAGCCTTGAGGCCTGGAGACTAAGGTAGCTTGCCAGGATTTACGCATTGGAATCCGAGAAGAGACTAAGGTAGATTGTCAGGATTTACGCATTGGAATCCGAGATTGAATTAAGCTAGACGATCGTCAAGTCGAGGTGTATATAAGTGACCCTATCTGCCGTGTTACAATCATGTATCTATTTACAAACCACTATTCGTTGTTTCTTCATTCTCTTGATAATGCCCTCTCTTTCAAAACTTGCAGCCGTAGCTGCTGCGTCCTTCACTCTCATCGACGCAAAAGCATGTCCCCCCCTCGGCGCCGTCTTTCCAGCCCCTCAAACCCCAAGCCAAAGCTCCCTCGTTAAAAAAGTAGCATCCCTCCTCAAAACAGGTCTCGATGAACATTTCGGTGCTCTATTCAACACTTCCGCTCTCTCCATCGGCGTAAAGTCCATTCACGAAGATGAGCCTTTGTTTACGTATCAATGGACACCGCCTAACCCCGGTGAGGGAGCTGATAAAATAGATCAAGATACCGTCTTTCGAATTGCCAGTGGTTCAAAGCTTTTTACGGCTTTGGCGGCGCATATTAGTGATAAGATTGATCTGGAGGCTTCGGTGCTCAAGTATTTGCCTGAGTTGAATAAGACGGCTGGTGATGATGATATCTTCTCGTTGAAGTGGGAGGATGTTACTGTTGGATCACTTGCTAGTCATCTCTCGGGGGTTGGTGTTGATAGTAAGTCATACCACTCGTTATAAAAAGACTCTACTGACTGTAAATAGTGGCCCAGGATCTTGCAATCGTTGGATCAACACCATGGCAGCCATTCGGCCTTCCTGAAATCCCTAAGGGAAAGAGTCCCAATTGCTCTGGTCTCCCTGGTACTACTCCTTGTACCAGAAAAGATCTTCTTGAGCAGGTCAATCTTCGACCTCCGGTTTACGCACCCTTCACCAACCCCATTTACTCCAACATCGGCCATGCTCTTCTTGGTCTCGTCATTGAGGCTGCTGAAGACATGCCTTTTGAGGATGTTATCAAGCGTGATATTCTTGATGTCGTTGGCATGAAGCACACTTATGTCGACAAGACACCTCCTACCGATGACCTTTTCATTCCTTACAAAGAGCCTACGTGGAACGCTACCCTTGCTGTTTTCGACTCGTAAGTAAAATGCCCGCATCTTCTTGTTCTGGCTAATTATCTCTAGTGCTGGTGGCATGTTCTCTTCCGTCTCTGACATGCTTCTCCTCGCCGATGGAATCCTCAGCAACAAATTCCTTACCCCCGTCCAAACCCGCAAGTGGATGAAGCCTGAAGTCAACACCGCATCATGGGGCTACCAGGTCGGAGGTCCCTGGGAGATTCTCCGCGGCGACAACATCACCTCCGATGGCCGTCTCATCGACATCTACACCAAGAGCGGCGATCTCGGCCTCTACCACTCTCAGACCGTTCTGATTCCCGACTACGATATCGTCATCTCCATCATGTCCGGCGGTCTCGAAGCTTCGGGTAACCCTTATGTTACCGGTACTATTCTTAGCCAGGTTCTCCAGACCATTCTTCCCGCTATTGAGAAGGTCGGCCGCGATGATGCAAAGGAATCTTTTGCAGGTGACTACGAGGATAAGGAGACCAACTCAACTATCACTTTCCAAATGGATAGCGGTCCTGGTCTTAAGATCAAGAGCTGGCAGATTCGCGGTTTCGATGTTCTAAACAACATTGGAAACTACAACTTTAACGCACTCGAGTCCAACGCTTCCACCAAGACTCCTTACGTCGACGCTCGGGTATATCCTAGCAACCTCAACAAGAAAGACCAGACAGCCTGGCGCGCAGTCTTTGACAGGACAACCTCCACTGAGGACGCAGGGTACGATAGCGCTTTGTTTTTCAAGGACGGAACATGCCAGACTTGGTTCCAGCAAGATCGTTTTGTGTACGATTATCTACCACTAGATTTGTTTGTCTTTGTTGAGGGCGAAGATGGTGCTAGTGAGGCTGTTAGAAGTCCTGCTTTCAATGTTACTTTGACAAAGGTACGACAACCCGCGGAGAAGAAGGCGGCTGATGAGAGGAATGCCGCTAGTGAGACTGAGCGCATTGGAGTGCTTGGTCTTACGCTTGTGGTTGTCGCGACATTTATGAGCTTGTTCTAATACGTTTGCAGGTTCAGTCTAGCTCTGGGTATTGAAGAATGCGCTGGTGAACGATACGAGATGGGAAAGATGTAATTTAATATTGTATATATATCAGACTCTTGCATTTTATAAATAAAGATTCTATGCGTTGAATGGAACATGCTCAATATGAGTTAATACAGAGGCTATGAAACCCGAAACTTGTCTCTGGAGACTATCAACTGACAATTGTCAATACTTAGTCGACAACGGCTTAGGTTTGCCTTAGTAATAGCTTTGGTGGCGCTTGAAGCAAAGAAACGTCACTGCTCAAGCGTCAATGGCTATTAAAAATCGACTACGACCCTCTGACTCATACGGAGTGGCTTGAAACCGCGTTAAACAGGCCTAGACAGGTAGGTTCTAGCTGCGGCACTGCGCCTAAGCCCCAGCAGATGGTCATAGCGGGTATAAGATGCTAGTCTTGACCCTGACACCTAGTGCCGTGATTGGCTAACGCGTAAAGCTATCTCAAGATGGTAGCTGGTCATGGCTCCCCTCTGCCTCATGCCATTTACGAGAGGAGGCAGCAATACCAAGAATGGCCTTGATAAAAGATATAAAAAGATGTAGAATCTCAATCATCTCTCTTATTTTCTTAACTCTTCATTCTACACAAGCCAATAGTCACTCTCACCAAGATGGACGAACAACAAGATAGTATCATGAGCCGAGGCCTCTTCGTTGGTCTCTTGGAATTGATATTTCCCGGCATGACATATCTTCCATACTTTGCGGCCTTTGCCTTCTTCATCAAGTTCGCCTTCGAATCTTGGTCCGAATCCATCACCGACCGCTTTATCTCAACCGTTGAAATTCGCGCCCAGGATGAAACATACAACTACCTTATGAGTTGGGTCTCCCGCAACAACATCTCCCAGGATAACTATCGCCTACAAGCTTCTACTACACTCAATAACTCTCTTTTCACCTGGTCAGATCCGGATGAGAATGAAACCAAGCCTGACGTCGACGATGACGAGGAGGAGGATGATCCTGTGGCGAGACAAATCAATGAGACGCGGTCCAAGACATCAACATCGCTTTATAATTCTAAGCCTCTGTATTGGACCCCAGCGTTCGGCACACATTTCTTCCGCTATGAGAACCGCATACTAGCTTTTACGAGATCGCTTGAGGGCAGTAACTACACGTCTACCCCACGACAGCCTGAGAAACTTGCTATTTCATGTCTTGGACGAGACGCTACAGTACTCAAACGACTGCTGTACAATGCTCGAATCGACTTTTGCGAGAAGCAAAAGGGAAAAACTGGTATTTTCCGCGCAACCAAGCCCTACAGCGAGGATGAGATGTCTTGGACTCGATGTATGTCCAAAGCAACGAGACCTATGTCAACTATCGCCTTGGATGAACATCTGAAGCAAAGTCTTATCAAAGACCTCCGCCGATATCTTGATCGTCAGACGAAACATTGGTACGCGACTAGAGGCATTCCTTATCGTCGCGGCTATCTCTTCTCAGGCCCTCCGGGTACTGGTAAAACCAGTCTGACACTCGCGGCAGCTGGTCTTATGGGCTTGGATATCTACATGGTCAATTTGAATTCCCCTCGAATCAATGAGGATAGCCTTGCGTCTCTCTTCCAGAAGCTGCCGTATACCTGTATGGTATTACTCGAGGACATCGATGCTACAGGATTAGCTCAGAGACGTGGCGCAGATACAGCTACAATGGGATCCAAAGGACGCAAGAAGAAGAATGCGGAGCGCCTCTCACTTTCGGGTCTTCTGAATATCATTGATGGTGCAGCTGCTCAAGAGGGACGCGTTCTCGTCATGACTTCGAATCATACCGAGAATATTGATCCAGCTCTTATCCGACCAGGCAGAATTGACTTCACCATCAACTTCCAGCTTGCCACATCCGAAGCTGCTGAGACGCTCTTCATCCAGATGTTTGATGCCCCAGATGTGGTGCATGATTCAGAGAAGAAGGCTGTCAAATCTTTACAAGACCAGGCACGAGAGTTTCGGGACAAGATTCCTAATCTTGCGCTTAGTCCTGCAGCCATTCAAGGATTTCTACTTACCCATCAAGAAGATCCTGAGGGGGCTCTTGCTGCTGTTGATGAGTGGGTGAAGCAAACCTTGGAACAGAAGAATGTTGTAGTTCCTGTTCCTGAAGAAGCTGAGGAGTCGGAGAAGGAATTCTCGGACTCGGAAGAGGATGATGATAGTGATGGAGGCCCTGATATTCGATATCGCAGATGAGAGGTAGCTTTATTCAGCAAGTTGTAACATAGCAAAATCATAAATCAGATTTCTCCATGAAAATTCCTATTCCATCGCCTGTCTCCCTAACCGCCCCTGATCAAGCCTCAAGCGCCGCGCGTTATCATAAACCTTTTGCATCTTTTCAATGTACTGTCTTGTATTATCACTTTCAACATCTGAATTATGTTAGTAAGATAAAAACTCTAACAACGGAAAGTGAAACAAACCGGCAAATTGACTCATCAAGTACATGAAGTCGGAAGTTTTCAGGGCAAAGACGCAAACAATATCTAACAAAATCAGCCAAGAAACCTGCAAAGAAAGATTATGAGGCTTACATCCTATAGCACTCTGGGTGTTATTACTGAAGCCCCGTTGGTTGAAGTACCAGCGCCATAGCTGAGATATCCATTAGCTTAACTCATTGTGCACTGGGATTTGCTTACCATGACACCGAAGCGCACCACCATATCATTCATCGTGAAAATGAAGTATTTCTTCTCCTTATATTCACCTTCATCGGTATTCTGTATGAAAATACAGAGTGCGTCAGAGACGACTTCCTACAGTCGATTCAATATCATGTTCCATGAGAAGGATGGAGTAGCTTACTTTAAATCCATCAAAAACTGCACCATCAGTCCCCGAGCCTTTTTTGAAGTATGAATCAATCGCATCTTTGACGTCTTAACTTGGCTAGGAGCTATCAATAAGTTAAACTTTAATAAATCTATGGAGATAATCTCTCTTACTCCATCTTTGACCTGGACATTTATGAAGCTCGTCTTGCGAAGAATATGAACGCCACGCACTTCAGTTCTTTCAGATGCATCGCCGTATGCGAACTTTCTGATCTCCTGTTAGATAGAACCGGGTCGAGCTTTGTGGACTTACTTGTTCAAATCAGAGTCAAATTCATTTAGCTGTGATTCCACTGCCTTGAACAAAACGTCCAGATTCTGCATTGCCTGCTCTGCGGCTTCTTTATCACCGCGAGGAATGCTCTCGTGAACCGATGATATTGTCTGACCCATTCTGATGACTTAATGTTTAGTGTTTGGTAAGCCTTAAACTATTAACAATAAGATACTAAGAAAAGATTGAGACTGGAATGAACAGCTTCTCGATTGATGCAATACAGATGATCTTTATGTACCCGTTCGTTCTCCTTACCTCCACTCAGTGCCAAGCCCCGGAACTGTAAATTATTGGAAAGACTATTGGAAAGCTGCATTGCGCTATCTATTTAGAGCTATCCAGCTGCGGCATAAGCGATACTTTGAAATCACTAGCTGAAAATTGTTAGTTTAGTGGACTAAGAAAGACCAATTGTCACTTCTTTTAAGCAGCTGTATGGCAAGATCATCACATCGTTTCCGCGGCTTTGTAGTGTAAAGTCATATTAACGTACTCAGCGATTTGTTGAATTCCGCTTCTGATCACGCTTCTATCTCTATGGCAGCATTATATTAAGTACACATATAATTCTAGGAATGCGCCTTTAAATGAAAACAACGAAGAGGAGTAGGGGTTTGCGATCAACGAGATTGGAGCCCATCGCGACAGTGATTGACGAGCTGCGCTGGCTGCTTTCCAACCACGCATGTAGGACCCTTTCCTAATGTTCAAGTCTACGATTATAATGCCCATCTAAAGTACAGCCCTCAAGAATTCCACCACATCATCCATGCCTTGGGGTGAATTGAACCAGTGCCCTCCAGTCGTATACTCCCTCCATGCCACATTCGCTCCGAACCCTTTCAATATCTCACACTGCTTCCTGCCCCAATCCACCAATACCAACGGATCGTCAACGCAATGTTCCAAGAGCATAGGCGTATTCTTGAGAACATCACTGTGAGTGGGGGAAGAACGGACTTGAAGCGTCTTGCGCATCTCATCAAGTGTTCGGCCGGCAAACGGACAACGCCCGCTGAAACCAATAAAGGCGCCCAGTCGTTTGCCTGGGGATGGGATATCGAGGTTGAATAACGTGTGCACGCTTGTCGCAGAGCCCATGCTGATGCCCATTAAAATGACCTTGTCCCATCTCCCGTTCAAGTCATTTGCCTCCTTGGCGAGAATATCGCGAATTTTGGGAACGACTTCTCTAAGTCCTTCTGCCTGCAGACCCTCGTTTTCCGCAAAATTGCTCACGTTCCAGACATCGAACCACTGGTTCCACTCGTCGGGTTGACTGGCGCATTTTCTTTTAGGCGCTTGAGGAAACACCCATCGAAAAGAAGGAAAAGCGTCGGCAAGCGTGCGGCCTTGAGAGTCGCGCGAGTATTGGAGTGAGTTGCAGAAGTTGGCAGCGCTATCTCCGCGGCCGTGCAGAAAGACGACGGTGTGGGAGTGCGTTTGGCCTTGGGCTGGGGGCACTTGGATGCTGTTGAGAGGAGAAGAGTCCATCGGGTCGAGGGTGATGTGAACGTTGGGGGAGAAGATCAAGAGGGGGAGCGTTCTTTATGATGATGTTGCTCAAGACAGGGGACTATTAGAGGGACTGCAAGGCATAAGACCATACTTTAGGCAGCTAACACAGCCAGGACAGGCAGGGAACTGAGGGGAGGGCGCCCCACTTTTCAACGCCATTCTTATAACACTCTTTACGTTGTCTATCAACCAACTCAACAGTCATCATAATCCCCCCGTCGCTAGACGTACACAAGGCACTCAACATAGTTGACCGTGTACACCTTGCACATCCTGCGTCCGCTTTCTTACACGACTACATCCTGGAGGCCGTCCAACCTCAAGCGGCCGCAGATTACGTGCAGCGCCGGTTAAGCGCCGACGGACATGCTGGTGCTCTTGTTGCCGACTGGATTTATGTTATTGATTCAGGCTAGTATCCTCTCTCCGCTTTAGTCAACGCCTCTCACTTACTCGACTCCACGCCCTGGCAGTCATCTCTGGCACGCAGCCGCAAGCTCCGTCACCTGATGAGATCAATGCCATTACCAAGCGAGACGGGAAAATATGCTGCGTATCAGGCATACAGGGTAGCCTCTGGGACCCCCTCATTGTAGCTCCAATTCTACCTGTGCCATCTGGGTGGCTCAAGGGCGAGGTCAGTTTTGTTTGTTTCTGCCGTTCCTACAAATCTTATTGTCTAACTTGAAAACTAGCCGCGTATTATAGAGCTCCTCGAAGTATTCTTTGGCCCCGAATACTTTGATTGGTGGCGCCTTTTCATCAATAGAGCCGAGATTTATCCCCCATTACACACTCACTGGCTCGTCCGAAAGAGCGTGCACAAGGCCTTGCAGCGCGGCAGCGTCCAATTAAGAAGAGTGCCTTCATCCATGATCGAAGTAAAAGACCTTAATCCTTTGAAGTGACAACGAATCTAATGAACTCGTCTAGTTTAGAGTTGAGCATGTTCCTTTTGACGATGAGCAACCTGTCGATGTGAACGGAGTCTATGCTCTGCTAGGCGACCATTCACGGCAAGGAATTGAAAAAAGCCGACGCACGGCTTATCGGTTCGCACGCCCGCTTCTGTAGAAGCATCCAACTAGTGAAGCTTGCCAGGACCATGGCACTCGGTCCGTTCTCTGAGCCGACAACCATCACAGATTCCACTCGACAGCAGTCCCCAGTCGGGCCAGTCCGCATGCGTTCTAGTAGCCTCAGCCTAGGATACGCATTCCTACGTCCTATAATGCTTTTGTAGCGGTTCTTCCCATCCGCGGTTCGTATTGCTGCATACGAGCTATTGCGGAAAATAGGAAACCGCTTCTATGGAAAAGATGGAAATGCGCCGGTTCAGAGGTTACCTTTTGGACTATTCCTCAAGCACAATTCCGAGTCAGACACCCTGAGGAATGAGTATAATGCTCTCAAGGTTTTGGAACAAAAAACGAACATTCCTGCGCCACGAGCGCTCAATATTGTCTGTCAGAACACTGGCGACGATGATTTCAGTTATCTCCTCGTAACTAGGGTCCCGGGTACACCATTGGCGATATGTCGGGATGCGCTCTCTGACCAAGACTACGCCACCGTCTCCACTCAGCTCAAGGACAGCGTCTCACAGATCCGGGACATTCCCAAGCCGGTCAATTATGGCATGGCTATCTGCAATACCTTGGGCGAAGCCTGCCGCGATCCGCGAATTCGAGATTGGGCCCCTATCGGACCCTGTCCAGATGAAGCGTCGTTTAGCCAGCATCTACGCTTCTCAGACGAGCCCAGCCGGCGTGGGCACAAGATTGTTTTTACTCACGGAGACCTCAACCCTCGCAACATCATGGTAGAAAGAATTAGAAATTCTGCTGGAGCTGGAGGGTGGCGGTTGAGTGGTATCATAGACTGGGAAACGGCAGGATATTACCCTGAATACTGGGATTACACCAAGAGCATGTTTGAGGGATTTCGGTGGCCAAGGCGGCACAACGAGATGATGCATGGCGTGTTTAGCGAGTTTGGAGACTATAGCGAGGAACTAGCTGTAGAGAGGCGGGCTTGGGGGTCGGGGGACGGAATTTAATATCTTGGAATGGGTTTTTCTTTTTTTTTTGAAGGATGCAATGGGAATGGTGTAAATTCGCGAGTTTTGTCACTTTCAAGTCTGAACCTGACTCTATTAGCTGCATTCAGGCGGTTGCCGTAGTTATGACTTGCTATTATCTCCAAGTGGTCTGAGAGCAAGGGGAGTGATAGACCTCTTGCGGCTTTCAACATATTATATACCAAGTAATGAAGACTAATAACATAACGACCTAAAAGTGAAAGTATGGGCTATTTACATTGGCATAGAAATCCCCAACCGATCGGTAAAAGGACTATTCCAAATTCCCGTCGAGTTCAACTCCTTATAAACAGCCAACCACCTCTCCGACTCAGGATACATACTCTCCAAATCCCCCTTCTTAACCGTATCCAAATCCAACCCCCAATGAACTCTAACGCCCTTCCCCTCCTCTCCCTCACACAACCCCTGCCTCATATATTTCAACAAATCCTCACCCGTCTTGACACCAAAAAGCATATCCATCTCAACCATCATTGTAGTCCTACCCTGCTGCGGCGCCAAGAACGCATTAGACTCTTTGACGAAGCGAAGAGCGAAAGGACCAGCGAGAAACCAAAGTTTCTCGTTGGTTGCTTTCTGGAACAGTGCGAGGATTCGATCGACGATGGAGACGATGTCTTTGTTTGCATCGAAGGATAGTTCCATTGCATAGGCTTTTACGTCGTCGACTGCGCCAATGTTGAGAACTTTGAAACTCTTGTCGATGTATTTTTTGACAGGTAGGCTTTTCATGGCGGTGGTTATGGCGGCAGTACTCCACCTGGGCCAACGGTTCAGTGTCCAGACGAGGATTTCTTCTACCAAGTGGTGCTGGGCGAGAAGACCAGCGAGCCAGTTGTCGAAGCCACGGCCGCCCTCGCGCTTTGTAGCGCTTGAAATGCTGCGGATGGTAGTAACTGCGATGTTATGGCCAGCTGTCACATAAGGGTTCAGGTCAATCTCAAAGTAGTGATTCTGCAAAGGAGCAGAAGAAAGACCACCAGCGAGTTGAGTCTTGTAGTCTTGCCATGTTGTCAACGCACGTACCTCACTCAGAAAGAAAGTAGGTACGACTTCGATGATATAAGAGTAGACAAGACCCAGACAACCCATTGCGATGAGCGCGGCTTGGAACCAATCATCATCCTGCTTGAGCTCCTGGACATCGCCTGGGACAAACTTGGCAGGATCAGAGATTCCATCCTTTGGTTCAATCTGGTAAACAGTTCCAGTCTCAGAGACCAAGATAATGGCGCGAACAAGACTGGCAAGATTACCAGAATCTTTACCGCTGCCATGGGTACCAGTTGATATAGCTCCAACAAGAGTCTGTCCATCATATGCACCCATAGTCGCAAGCGCCTTTCCCATCTTATCAAGCTGCGAGTTCAAGTCCTTGATGGTAACTCCACTTTCAACAAGAACATGATCTGAAGCTTTATCAGGCTCCTTCAAAGACTCAGGGTTCAATTTCAGAAATTTATTCATCCCATGAGGATCGAGTAAGATGCCATCAGTAGGACAAATATTCGAGAACGAATGTCCCGAGCCAACAGCTCGAACATTGAGTTTCTGTTCTTGTCCATCCTTGACAGCTTGGACAAGGTCTGACAGACCCTTTGGATGGCGTAAGGATTTAGGAGTGCATTTTTGTTGGCCGATGCAATTTGCCCATGAGTCTTTTGGGGGAGGTTGAGGCCTTGCCAATTCATCGCCAGGCCTGGGGACACCTTCAATGGAGTCTTTGAAGCTTTTGATTTCTTGGAAGAGTTCACCATTTAGAGAGGGTTCGATGGTACGACGGTGTATTTCTTCTGCGAGGATAGTGTCTGTTGGATCATTGTCGAACTTTTGGACTAGTTCTGTAGCAGAAAGGTTCTGAGGATCCATAATGGCGATTTATAATGACTCGTGAGGAAGGAGGTTAAATGCTCGAGAAAATAAGAGCTATCTTATGGACGCTTTATAACATTTTTCGTGTCTCTGGAACTCTTCTCCCCAGGAACGTGAGGTAGGTCGACTGAGACATATTGACCAAATTTCCGTTGCTCATTGGACGGATATACGGCGACTACGCAAGCCACAAACGAACTAGCGACTCGGCACTCCTAAAAACGAGGGACTGCAGAATCTATAGCTGGCTAGGCCGCTATAGTTATGGGTCAGATGAGGGCTCGAGCATTTGAAGATCTGAAGATTCATGCATGGTTATCCCATTCGAAGCAAAATGATCACAAACTAGTTGCAGGCCTCGCTATTTGGGGATACCCGCCTTCCAAAGTGGTGTTTTGTTTTTGAGTGTGTGGTTGAAGTAGGCCTAATACGGAACGGCTGAGGAGTTCAGCTCGCCACAAGAAAGATCTGCATATCGCCAATTTCTTTCTGACAAAGACATAATCTCAGCCGTCTCGATAAGAAGGTGCATAATGGCTCAAGTCTGTGAATCGTTCAGGGTTCGAAGCAAGTAGTATTTATCATTGAGATCATCGTCTCATCATCTGAGCCAAAAACCATGTACAAGAGCTAGATCATACAACCAGGCCCAGCCCAGTTCAACACTACCCCCTCACTGCTGTCCATTAAACCCCGTAAATCCATTAACACCATTCCCTAGTGTATCAAAACCAGGATATATTTGTCCCCAATTAACATATTCCGTCTGCGGAGTCATACTTCCCGCAGAAATGAGTTGATCAGCCATCATCTGCGGATACATAACCCCATTATTCCAAGCCCGTACATCAGCCGCCATCTGTCCATTATCCATACCCAACATGGGCTGCTGCATCAACTCTTCAAAACCGGTTGTTGGCACAACCTCTCTCACTGTCTCGGGGACTTGACTTCCTCGTAGAGCGGTTCGGACAGTTCGCACACTATCTCTGTGACCTAGCATTACACTTCCGCTTTCTTCGGAGCCGTCGTCCATTACAACGCCGGAATCTGGTCTAGGCATGATTCCGCGAGATTTACGGACGTTTTGTGTTGCTTGGGATCGGATTATGTCGTTCTTTTTGTTGCTCCGGTTTGTGTATGGCATGCTTTGCGCGTTGGCGATGCATTGGTCGAGAGTTTCGATGAAGCATTGGTAGAACTTTGTAGAGAGTGTTTCGAGCGTGGCGGGGTTAGAGATCTTGTCGAGAAGGGAGTATTTGAGCTGGTCGAATGCTTCCCTGTATTTGGACTCGACTTCAAAGTGCTCAATGACAGGAGTGTATTCTGCCTCAATCAGCGTCTATCCCTTGTCACCAAGAGTAAACAGTACTTACCATACGGTCGAACATCACCATCATCATCATCAGGAAACACAATATTCCATATCTCCTTCCACTGAACCTCAGGTGAAGTTCCGCTCGCTCTCTTCCTACTCAAAAGCTTCGTCGCAGTCTGAGGATCAATGCCGCTCTCAGCATCTGCATCAGCAATGTCGCACATGTACTCTTTTGGTAAGCGTTGATGATCACGTAGTTCTTTTCGCGTGGGAAAGTCGCGACTACAGCGATCACAGACAAATGCAGAGGGATCATCACGCTTATGCTGCTTAACGATGTGTTGCCTTCAAAACGTTAGTGGTCGTTTTGAGAGGAGGGGATTGATTGACTGACCTGAGCTCTGCGAATTTAGGAAAATAAGTCATTGCGCAGCTATGATGGTCCCTCACGTTAAAGCGATGAGGATTGCGCTTTCGGAATGGACAGCTGAGGCGAAGGTTTTCATCTTCCTTGGGATTAGGTCGTGGACGCTTGGTAGGAAGATATCCTAAGCCTTCACCGTCGCTGAATTCATCGCCATCGTCCTCACGTTTACCCTGCTTCTTCCTCTTTCCGCCCCGACGATCGCCATTAGCGTCTTGCGAGGGCGTAGAGGACGAGCTCGATGTTGACATTGTGTGCGACAATTGTCCATCTGAAGCAGATTGCCAAATGTACTGGCTTATGTCTTGGGTGAAATTGGATACGAGGCTTTGAACCTTGTCTTGAGGGATTGAGATGTCGTTTAGGTCGACGCCGTAGATTACCTGAAGTGCATAATTGAGCACTGAATTTGCATCCTCTTGCGACACATCTTCAGAGCCATCATCATCATCATCATCATCGGCATCATTGGAAATAGCATCTGTTTGATGCGATTCAGTGGTCGGAGTAAGAACTCTCTCCTCCTTTACAAAGGATTCAGTGCTGGGGCTGCAACAGTAAGCGACACGTTTGCGCGGAACCATCGGAAGACTCACCTCGCAGGTCTCAGTTCTTGAACAACAGGTCTCCTCTGCGCCTCATTCAAATTCCGAATCTTAAGATCAAACTCGGGATATCCCGTGACAATCGCATCATCATCCTCATTAACAAACGTCGAACAAGTTCCATTAGAAGGTTGATGTCGATGACAGATGCGACTCGCAGGCCGTGACCCATCAAGCATCGCAGCCGCAAACTGCTCCTGAATTGAACTCGCATACGTCGTACTAATCGGACTCGCCAGCGTAGAAAGCGAATGCGTCGTCGCAGAATCAGGTACATTCGCTGAAGAAACACTGCTCATAGACGACTCGGTCGGCGATCGCAGCCGAAAAGCCCCAGGCGTGAAATGTAAACTCTCTGGTAATTTTTTCCCATGGTGTTGAGTTAAAGTAGGGAATTTGGAAAGTGGCGCATCTCTCATTCGGAGAGGAAGATGGTGAAGACCAGCTTCGCCGATCTGGTTATTATCCGCCATTGTTTGCGACGCGATGCTTTTAAGAGTTGGAAGGTTTATTCTGGAGGCGTTTGTTAGTGGGAGGTCCGCATAAAGGCTGACGCCATTGATGATGTTTCGGATGTATTAACTTACAGGGTGAGATTAAAGGGTTATTTAATGCGCACGCTTGTAATACAGATGAAACAGGGAAAATGAGCGTTGTGAGAAAAGACGATTGAAGGAGTGAAATAACCCGGCAGGTTTGACAATAATTACGATAAATTGATCTGAAACTTGGGAAAGAAGAATAAGGGCGTAAGCAGTGAGTGTTATAATAATGGAAACAGAACAAAAAAAGGGAGAGAGGCAGAGTCGGACATCCGTTTCACCTCATCTCACTCTCCCTCTCGCTCTCGCACAGGTTGCCTTGCCTGAAGCCTGCATCCAAAGTCCTAGACCCCAATCTATTATTGGTTAAGCCGTTTATTCTGGTCCACTGCGCTGGTATGAATGTGGTAAGACTCGAGATGATCCTTGGAAGAGGGATGTTTTGATTCGCTCGTGATGGCCGTTGTTGCATGGGCTGTGTTGCTTGTTTTCCAGGCACCAGAATATGGGACTGGTTGTCTGCGATGAACTGATCAGCCCTACCGTCCCTCTACGGGTACCTGTGGTTCGCTTTCGGGTCAGCGGTTACAGCGCTGATGCCATCATGTTCGAGGGACGCAGCCTGACGCGCCGTCGCTTATCGGAGGCTGCCCTCCGTCAATCTCACTCCTCGTTGCAACCCCGCTTCTAGTCTCAATCGCAGCACCGATTCATAGACAATTCCATACGCCTACAAGCGCTGTGAGACCTATGGGGTTACATTCATTATGGCTCTCTGACAATTCGTATGAGTAGTCAAATGCTGTACCCAAGGTGCAATGGCAGATCCTCTTAGCACGGCAGCCAGCGTCGTCGGCCTCATCACAGCTGCTGCCCAGGTCTCCAAGATTATCACCAATGTCGTCAACAAGGCTCGCCATGCGCCAGAAAGAATGCAGACGCTTAAAGACAGAAGTTGATGATATTCGAAATGTGCTTATCACCCTCCAGCTTTTTATTGTCGGCACCCGGCGGGCCTCCCGGTCACGAACTTCTCTTATTATGGTGAAGCAAGTTGTCGCGACTTTAGCAGCTTGTGTTACTACCTTCTCAGAGTTGGATACCTTTGTTAAGCCCTCGAAAATGAAGCCGATATGAGTATTCTCGATCGCCCCCGTTGGGTAACCATCGTCAAGGAGATCCATGCTATCCTTGTGCGGCTTGAATCACATAAAAACTCGTTGACGCTGATGCTCACAATATTGACATGGTATGCTATCATCTCTGACTTCCTGATGCCGATGTTATTAACGCTAAAATCAAGATGATGCCGAAAGTAAGGTCGATGAGCTTTGTAACTTGGTAGAAAAGATGTTATCTCAAAATCTGACATTAAAAGAACGGCTTACTGCTTTAGAGGCACGCGACGAAGTGGTGGACCCTGGAGAGACGATAGAAACGAGGCTGAGCGTTGAAGATACTAACGTAAGGGACGAAATGACATCTCCTACAGTGGACAATCAGCCAAGATGGCAACGCCACGCGCAGGGCTTTGCTTTCGAGGAAGTACTGATGAGCTCGCGTGTTTATCGTATTGCCGTCAAAGATAATTTGGATGCATTCTCAATTATCAGCTCGGCTGGTAGAACTGCGTCCTGGTCCATGTTGTCCGGCCTCAGTCTATCCGAGATCTCTCATATTGGTATTCAGGCTATTCCAATTTACGCCAGTGACATCACAAACAAGGAATGTTACGACTTTGCACCAACTGCTGGCGACACTCTGCATGTCGAGGATATCTTTGCGACTATCGGCAATCCCATGCAGATGAGGCAGCTGCAGCTGATATTCGACTCTCACCCAACATATGGCAAGGGTTTGGAGTGGGATGTCTACACGGTTCACGACGCTGCTGGGATCCTTCTCCGATATCTCAAGAGCCTCCCAGAGCCAATTATTCCGTACAGCTGTTATCACAGATTTGTAGAGCAGCTGGCACCATTCATTCATTGACCGAGAGTTGACACCTGAAGAGTCTACCCAAGTATCGGAGGTGGCTACCAGGCTCATTAACAACATGCCAGCACTTTACAGCCATTTGTTGCTATATATACTTGATATATTACGTGTATTTGCAGACAAGTCTACTGTGAATAAGATGACGGCTTTCAGACTTGTCAGCGCCTTTCAGCCTGCAATACTGTCAAGACCACCAAGTGAAATGGATGCTGAGGCACATCATGTTAGCACTGGTGCGGTGTTACTATTAGTTCAGCATGAGTCGGACTTTTGGAAGCAATGGAATAAAAGCAAGGCTGGTGGGGAGGTGGATATTTGGATAAGGAGTTAAGGGGCTATATTTTTATACTGGTTTATAGCAAAACATTTTTTATTTGAGTCTAGGTTTGTGGGGGGTTTTTAGTGGGAACAGCTATACCTCCAAGTTATTTAAATTCTGATTAATGATTATGCAAGGCTAATTCTTCTGGCCGCTAATAACGGCCATGTTTGCGACTCTATCCCCAAAGGCAGCTATTGTTGCCTTGAATCCAGGCTTCAATCTACTCAGACTTTTGGACTTCGACGTAATGTGTAATGACCTGGCCTCTGATGGCTTTGGTGTTACTGATACTAATGGAAGGCCTTAAATGCTTTGCATTCAGCGAATAACTGTGCCGGGAGCATCAAGAAAATAAACACTTTTCGGTTGCTTCGCCTCAAAGTAAATGGTTTTATTCGAACCTTGCCCTGGAGTGAGCCCCTCCCTCCACTACAGTAGACAGTAGAAATGGTGAACGGCATATAGTGATCAGAGATCAGATACATCAGTCAGGCCTTCTTGAGCCCTCAACAATCAGGCTATTAATGCTAAAGCCAGAACCTCTGTCAACCATTGATATGATAACCCAGCTTGAGCAGTCAATGCTAAGTTACTTATTCTTGCTTGAGACAGTATCGTGTTTAGCATCACCGTGTGATCAATCTTGTGAATTTGACCCGAACTTAGTTTATTCTAAGTTTTCCTTTCTTCTCTCAGCTATCGAAGCTTCTGGCCGATAGGTTCCCTGACGCCACCAGCCAGCCTGGATCCCTTACTTAACAAAACCTTCGATAGTTTAACTTTTCTACCACAGCACGCATATAATCCTTCTTAGAGTCATTCGATAACTCTAATTATCGACTTTTCCAGTCACCGTACTACTGCGGCCCTATCTTGAGCTTTTGCGCTCGTACGGTCTTTGCCGACAACGGTTTGATGGATTGGAGCCGCCATCTTAAGTTTTGTCTTTATTTTTGTGTGTTGTGTTGGTTTCTCGAGAGAGAAACTTGAGGATTTATACCTCTTCTTAGTCTCTTCTTACAGCTAAGCCCTAAGGGCTTTATTGCAATATAAGATTTAATGGTTATTGTGGAAGCTTTTGGGTAGAAGCTTATATTGTGGAAAAAAAATACTGTGTTCTAATTACCTGTATTAGCTGCCTAAAGTATATTCTTATGGCTTGCAGTCCCTTATCAGTTGCTTGAGACAGAATTATTTAATAATCAATAGTCAAGCCCTTGCTTTAGATAACTTGGTCCTTTCCACCGTGGCGTCATTCCGTAATGTTTCCTCGTGTACTCTGGTCCTTCACACTTCAACTCATAGGGGGCTATGGTCTTCCCATCCTCGGTTATAACAGCCTTGGCTCCGTTATCCAATAGTAGTTTCACAGTCGCAGTCTGATGAAGGGTACTTGCAATATGCAAAGCAGTCCACCTTTCTTCCATCTCCGCCGGCTTGCCATACATTCGCGAATGTGAATCTTTCCTTGTCTCCCAAGCGTTGATATCTGCCTTGTTATCAACTAGAAGCTTCACAACCGACTCGTGGTTGCCCGAAGTTGAGGCATGCAAAGCCGTTTTCGCTCGAGTGACGCGTGTACCTCATGTAGAGTTTACCTCGAAGTATTGCGTTATCGTGTTTCTAGCATCAGGGTTCGCACCACGCTGCAGAAGTACTTGCACCGTACTTTCGTGACCCTTGGCTGCCGCTAAACAAAGAGCATGAGACTTTCTTGTCTCACTGAATTTCCGCGATTGTCGACCTCGTCCAGGACCACGAGTGCTCACCGCTTGCATTAGATTAGGGTCACCACCCCTGGCTAACAGAACCTGAATTAGTCGAGTATATCCATGTTCAGCTGCCATATGGAGAAGGCATCTTCCATATAAGTCTTTGTTTGAGGCATCAAACAATCCAACCCTTGTGAATTCTTCTGCAGCCAGTTCACAGTCGCCATCAATGAGTACATGCAGAGCTGTGCAAGCAGATCCAAACGGCTCGACGTCGAGTTTCGATGGGTTGTTGAAAAGAATTCTTGCAAGCGCGCTCCGTCGTGATTCGGAACCCAGGACCACTAGCAATGTCTTCCACAAGTCCTCTTTATCATCGAGCGAGCCAGATTCGCGCAGATGGGATGCCCAGTGCGGTCCAGCATATTCCAAGAAGGGAATTTTGCGGAGTTTGGTCTCACGGAGCACAGATTCTTCCAGGGCTTGATCTGGTTCCTCCAAGGCCAAGAAAGTTAAACAAGCCAGTGCCATACGACTATGAGCTAGCTGTGGGGGCTCTAGAAGTCTTTCGACTGCCAAATCAGTGGTGCTCCGTCTTAGCAAGTACTCCTTTGTTGTTTGATGAACAAGGTGAACTGAATCTTCCTTTATCTTGAGAATTGGACGGCAAAGTGCCAGGTCTCCCTTAATCCCACATCTGATCTCCTCAGGGATAGATGCGAGTGACCTGTAGGTGGCGCTGTCCATTGCACAAGCAATGCCGAGCTCCGTCACAGTCAAAGGCCTAACAGCAAAGACCGCCCACTTTAGTATTGTCGAGACGGTTTCCAATGAGTCTCGAGGTATTTCCGCTAAGATTCGGTCGTATAAGGCATCGATGCTCTTGGGAAGCTTCTTCAAGGTCTCTTGTACACGAGAAACAGGGGTATTCTCAAGAATTTGGACCATGAGAGCAGTCCAAAGAAACATTCCATCTGCTCCAGTGATCAAAGCCGTCTGAACCTTGTGCTTCAGATCATCAGAGTAGTTTCGAAGTCTTTTGAGGCGTTCAACCTCAGAACTCGCATAGAGAGCTATGTCACTGTTGATGAGAGGCTCTTCTAATTCGGCTCGAAGGTGTATGATGTGGAATTGCGACCAGGCTACAGAAATATCCTGGTAAGGGCGGCTTGTAACTATGAGCTTGAACTCCCCTAGTTTTGCAGCTTCGCTGGGAGTTGAGCAAGGCGAGAAGTGGCGCCCCATACATCTGATGAGCTCACGCCTAGACTTTTCTTCGCATTCATCAAGGGCATCCAGTATACAGTAAACTTGGCCCAGGCTTGGATCCCGTGCCATGTCCACAAAAATGTCCCACAGCAACCCAAAAGATGAATAAAGGCTATCTCCAAAAGTTATGAGCCGGACTTTGACGTGTTTGATGAAGAGCTGGGCGGAAATCAGGATAAACTGATGTATAGCTGCTTTGAGAAACGAAATGGCCGATTGCCTCGTCTCATCTTGATTGCTAAAGAAGAAATAGACTGTTTTGCAAGTATCTCTCTCGAACCAATTCAGAAGATATTTCGACAAGACTGTCTTCCCCATGCCAGGCTGGCCACTGATCCAAAGTGACGGCGAGTTACTTGTAGACGTATCCCAGTTAAGAAAATCGGGATTCCTCAAAATCCATTCACACGTTCCTGGATGGCAATCGGCGACGTTCATTCGAGCCGTGGGATAGTCGCTGGAGAATCGTTGGACTTGAATCTCATCCTTTGCATCAAGCACTGACTCTACAGATAAGGTATCGAGTTAGCGATATATCCCTTTACAACTAGGTTTATGGAAGCCAAAAGGTCCTACGTTTAGCGAATCCTCCAGCATCGACCTCATAGTTTACGTGCCGCATGCGACGATCGCCGAGGGGGTGCGCAGAATGCAAAGGCTTGGAAGTTGCTAGACTTTGTTTAACGTTGCACTAGTAAATTCACAATGACCTCTAAAGTCATTAAACTGACGTACATGCTTGCCCTGCCACCTGCACCTCTTGGAGGTGCTTGCGGATGAATGATTTCAGAACGCCACTCACGGCATGATATCCCTCATCTGATCTCTTGTAGAATTTCGTCATCGTTCGGTGGTCTGCGTCTATTGTCTCAACCGTTTCACGGTCTCCGATACCGAGATAGGAAGAATCCCCCTCGACCACCTACCCAAGTTAGTGTCGAACTCATTTTAGATGTTTAGAGACATATTCATTCAGGCGAGTTTAACTAACCTTTCCTCGTAGCGAGATCATATCTCGAGACTCTTGGAAGGAGTGAATCATAATATTGTTTTTGAGGACAATATCGACAAATCTGGTGTGGATTCTTTCCAGAGTCTGGCTGTTTTGATCTAGATCCACGACAATATCGGAGTTTGTGTCTAGAAGGAAGTAAGTTGCGAAATTGGAAGCCATCTTCCCCCAGCTCACTTGGGGGCTTCCTCTATGCGGTGTACCAAAGAATACGACTAGCTTTGTTCTTTGGCGAAGCATTTCGGATTGGCCGATTGCCTGCATGTTCTGGTTAGTTCCGTATGCTTTGATTTTTCTTCTTCGCTGCAGTCGGCAACTCCAGAAAGTTTCATACATCTTTGACAATGATACCGCCCAGGCTATGTACGACAAATATGAGCGGAACCTAGAAAAGTTAAAATTTGCGATACGCTCATGTATCTGACAGCTTACGTCAGTTTCGTCCAGCTCTCGATCTAGCCTCGCGGCCATAGTCTTGGTGTGCTCGAAGATACTGTTTTGGTTGCTTGCTTGAAACAGACCTGCAACTACATCTGCGTTATAACCGTAGGTGAAGATTCTTGCGTTTGGAAGATCCTCGCGGAGAAATGCGTATGGCCAAAAAACCGGCGAAAGTGAATTGGTGTTATTTCCATCATCAGATTCAGCATCTTGTTTATTTCGTTTCCAGAACCGCAGCCTATGTCGCTTGCTGCTAGTTTGCTCCTTATTCTCCTGCCGATTCGATAGTGGCTGGCCTTCCCAAGTCTTCTGAGGGTGTCCTCTTAGGCCGTGAACGAAGACGATACTGTGATTAAAAAGGTCAGCCAGGGCTTCGTAAAGTTGAACTTGTAGGTTTAGAGCTCTAACTTGACCACTGGTTTTACGCCTGACGCATCTTGCGCACTTTGATCGTCACTTGAGAGGTTTGACAGTCCTATTCTCTGAACCTCAACCATCTCTAGTGTGCATGACAATCTGATCGTATGAATACTTGGCCACCCCCTCTCTTGTGAATAACTATAATCAAGATTTTAAAGAAAGTACAGTCTGCAAAACCCCTCACGACACGTATGAAACTTTTATTCGCTCAGCACAGCTGCAAGGATGCCTGAGGTGCTTCTGTTCTCTCATCCCACTCAGCCTCGTCTGCTATTTTTATTAGAGGACGCCATCTCCAGTCCATGTCTTGGAGATTTTAACAGGCCAATGAGGAGCCATAACAGGCGATCCTGCAATATCACAGTGCCAGTAAGCTCGTCCAAGTTAGCCATTAATACTTATTTACTAGGGAGGTGGACTTTAGGATGAGGAGTTAAGAACCCCATATTTATACTGTCCGTTGCGAGACTCGGAAGTGGTGTTAGTATGGGGTTATATATGGTTTATAATGAACCTGTAAGCAAGTTCCGTTTGTCGCACCGCTATGATCTACGGAAGTAAATTTACAGCTCACCATAGTAACAATGGACAACGGTACAGATTTTGTTTAGTTCTTTATTAAGGCTTCGTGCTTGTTGCCTGGGCAGTAGGCTCTGCCTAAGCCTTAAGTTAATTTGGGGTTTTTAAAGTATTAGCTTGATTTATCTCGTGCAGAAATCACCAATATACCAGCCTCCTCCATCTAAAGAGTTTGTAAGCAAGCGCATTTATGAGATTTGGAAAAAAACGTATGCATACTAGATACATATGAGCTTTATAGAACGGTCGAGATCCAAGGCAACCTACAAGATCCCAACAGGAAGTGACTTGACGCTCAATTTCGGCTCATAAATATGAACGGGCACGCTTCGGTCTCCCACGACATCGTTTCCTAGAATAGAGTTACATAGCCGGCGTCGCTGGCCGGAAATAGTGTCCTCGGGGGCATCATTGATCAGGATCTCGAAGACTGGGAGGTACGCCCGTTTCCATCTATCATGCCTGAAGAATGTTGACGATCTTAGTTTGTCCTGGGGGTAAACCTGACAGGACAATGAATTGCCTTCGTTCGCAACTAAAGTACATGTCCAATGGATGTCCAATGGCGGGAGTATTGTCAATTCATCCAGCGTCATGGGTCTACAAGGTGCTCCTAATGCAGGTCCTTACGTAGCTTCCAAGCAATGGCGTTATCGGTTTGACCGAGGTGTGGCTCAAAAGCTGGCCCAAGAGACATCAGAGTCAACTGCATAGCCCCATACGTTGCAGATTCCTTTACACAGATTCCACGCTTTCTGTTCTAAAACTGATGACAAACTTATAGTGGGTATATAGAGACTCCAATGTTCACTTCAGCATTTAGTGACAAGGCGGCTGAACTGGGAAAGACGGTGCCTATGGGTCGGACCGGCAAACCAGAAGAGGTGACGAATCGAAGTATATCACTGCGTCGGCTCTTCCGGTGGACGGTGGATGGCATGGTTAGCTGATACAATCTTTGCACTGAAGAGATGGTACAGTCCTGAAGGCAATGTCATTCAGTTTGCAATATGTCTTTCATCTCATAAGATCAACTTCATAAGCCGTTTTCTGTTACTCAAAGCTTCTATTCAGGGCGAGGCATAGCATAATGCAAGCAAATGAATCGATCTATCTTGTTTTGAAGCACTATGCCTTCCAGTACAGCCTGGTTGGCAAAAGACAACAACTAGTCTAACTAAGTTGATACACCATCACTCCCCAAGCTTGAGGATGTCAGCAGCTCTCAGAACAGCCTTCGCACTCCTCTCAACCCATTCCTCAGCCTGCGTCAAGTTTCCTTGATCCAAACTATCCTGAATCGCTGGGAAAACATCCGCGCCATACCCACTATCCAACCCAGGTGCACTAACAACATTATAAAACGAAAACCTACCCGGCAGCAATCCCTCGCTCGCAAAGCCCCTACTAAAAGCCTTATATCTCGAATTAACAGCGCTCAGAAGAAGAGTGTCGTTCAAGGCTAAAGCTTGCTTTGCTAGGGTAGAAATACGCTTTCCTGCTTCTTCAAAGGTAGAGACTGCGGATTCGAGGGGGGAGAGGTCAACATTGTATTGGGAGAAGCGATCGGAGAGCTTTTCTTCGAGATCTTCGAAGATGTCGCGCAGGGCAGTACCTGCGTGGGTGAGATCGAAGGGGATGAGAGGATCGTCGGCGATGTGGTAAGTTAGAAGTGTGACAAATTGACCCATTGCTTTGTGGAGATGGAAGCCTGGGTCTGCGAACTCAGTCATCCAGCGATGAGTATCGTAGAGACTGTCAGTTGTTAGATGACATGGCGGTATAGTAGGAAGAGACACTCACGTGTGATAGGCATAGACGGTGTCCTTGGGGCCAGGACCTCCAGCAATATCGAGCTATCACCACGTCAGTCGTAAAGCCTAGCCCAATCTCAAGATACACTTACAGATGTGATACCGTTGTGATAGAAAGCAGCATAGTCACTTCCACTGCCCATCGCCGGAAGAACACCCTCAGTAGCATTGAACCAAGCATCATATAGCGTCGGTCCAGCGCCATAACCCTCGGGAAAGATGACCTTCTTCATAGTCTCAATCGCAATAGTCTGAATCTCTCCTGATCCAACAATTTCTGCTCTCGGGCCCGAAACAGCTGTGTCGAGGTTAATGTAAGCGACTGTCTTGTCGATAAGTTCTGGAAGATGATCCTCAACCCATTCTGTGCTGCCCATGAGACCGAACTCTTCAGCGTCCCAAGAGGCCAAGATTCTGTGAGATGTTAGTATTTCAACTTTCAATGGCCCGGTGAACTAACATCGTTCGGCGGGGTTTCCAGCCTTTCTCGACGAGCTTTCCAAAAGCCGTCGCCATCTCAATAAGAAGCGCTCCACCAGAAACAGCATCTGCCGCACCACCAGCTGTCCATCCATCCCTATGATTTCCAATAATAACATACTCATCCTCATTTGTACCATTAATTGAAGCAATGACATCCCAAGCCGGTTCAAGTCTCGTATCCATGATGTTTACAAGATTAAGCGTAGCTCCCGGTGCAGGACCACTGTGATACGTGACGTTGGAAAAAGCTCCCTTGTAGTTGGTCCTATTGACAGTTTCAGAGGATAGGCCGTGGTTGTCAAGAGCATGAAGGAGTTGAAGACCGTCACGAGGGGAAATCGGGATTGAAGGGATGGAGGGGCCGTAGGGAATTATGTCGGCGCGGGGAGCGTCTTTGGTTGAGGCGTAGCCGATTGTTGAGGGGTCGCCGAAGGAGAGTGAGCCCCATCGTGTGCTACCTCTTTGGATGGAAGATGGGTGTCTAGCAGGGCCGTCTGATACTTGTTAGCATGTGTCTAAAACGGAGAACCTTCAAGTCCCTGACCTGGGTAAGGAAGATATCCATTTGCTTCAGTTATCTCACCATCCTCTAGAGGATCTGTGTATAGAATAGTGCCGATCATGCCGTGAGCCTGTCCTAATCAGTATAAGCACTTAGCAGTTTGTGGTAAACTCACCTCAGCGTTCTTGATCTTGACTCCACGGTTCGCACCTCCATACTGAGCCAGAGCAATCTTTCCCTTCAACTCAACACCAAGATCCTTAAGCTTCTTATAATCTTCTCTCGAACCACGGCTATCACCAAATTAGCTCTGCCAACACCACTTAAAGAATATCCTTACCCCACGTAAACATATTCTGCACTCACTCGCCCACTACCAGAAAGCGCATGATACGCCACCTGCTCATTAGGATTCCTCGTCTGTTCATCAACATCCAAAGGATCCTCTAGCCTCTGAACCTCATGAACACTCCCATCAGGCCTCTTTAAGCTCAGCGTACTCTCAATTGGCTCCGTATATGTGATCCAATACTCATCGATCCAAGATTCCCAACCTGCGTCAATCCACTTTTGCTGCGTCCATTCAGCCTGAGATCTGTTATGTCCTGCGAGACGATAGCCAGAGGTGTAGTAGAGCGACCAGTCAGAAATAGAATTATTGTCAAATGAATTGACGAGGAGAGTTTCGGTCTCAGTGAGGACGGGAGGAAACTCTACGACATGGCGTTTGAGAAGGCGGCTTTTAGAGGTCCGGGCTGAACGACGGGCTCGAAGGTTGGAGAGTTCGTCTTTGTCGGGTAGACAAGCGTATACACACGCAGCAGCGACGAGACAAGTTGCCAAATTCTTCACCATGATTCGCAAAGGTAACTCAACAGCTGTGACAAACTTCTCAGGGAATGAGAGACTACATCGTATTTATACTACCCCTCCAAAGCCATCCTTCTAGGCTCTTGGCACATCGTGTGCGGGGGATTCAACATACATGACTTACAACCAGTAATGATAAGCTAGCGCTTACACCGCATCTCTGAAAGAGGAATGTAAACTTCGAGTTCACGACATCAACAGTGATAAGCTGTTGCGTCATACGACAAAGAATTGCTTGGCTCTGCTTGACCTTCCGTGTTGGGCTTTGATCACCGTGTAGCGTCGTATCGCCATGATGCGGGGTTGTGGAACTTTTTTTTATAGTCCGAGGATTCCGTAAGTTTATTGTGTTTAAGCTTGTTTTTTGAGGTGTTTAGTTTATCGTGAGTGGATTCGAGATCCGGTTTATGTTATCTGAGTTGTTTATTAGGCTGATTTTGGTTGTTTTGTGGAGGAATTCCTCCGGCTGGTCCGCTACTGATAGGCATGTCACAGAGACAATAGAACGTTTGCTAAGTCTTGATGAAATCAAAGTTTGTAAAGTCATTCAATGAAAGTGATATACGCTATCTATTCCTTTTAATCAACGCCGGCTATTGCTATAAAATACACAACATGTTTGCATAAGTACCATCCTTTTACTTTTGTTCCTCCTTATCCAATCTTCGCCAAGTATCCTTCCCATATATCCTTGATATCAACGTCGTGACCTAACCTCTAGGCTCAACAATCATGGGCCCAACACCAGGAGACTTCTTTTTACTCTGCCTCTCTTCCGTAGAGCTCCCATCCTCCTCATCATCCGCCTTCTTACTCCTCCTGAATAACCTCATGAACGCGCTCCAACCCCTCGCCATCCACCTATACACGGCCACAAAAGGCGGCGCAAAGAAATACACAACCTTGGCAAACCACTCATCAGGAAAGATCCTAATAAGCACACCCCAAGGAATACTAAACGCGGCAACAAGAATAGATATAGCCCATTGAACACCATCCAGACCATTAGGATCGATATCAAAGACTCGGTCGCCGACAAAGATGATTCCGACTTGAAGACCGATCATGATGCAGTTGATGAGGATAAAGAACCAGTTTCGGTGAATGCCGACGAAGACGTTGAACTTGTTGTCGAGACGCCGGCAGTTGAGCTCGTTGAAGATTTGCATCCAGACGAAGACGTTGAAGATAATGGTGTCGAGTTGGAGTTTTTCGGATTCGAGGGAGGTGTTGTAGTTGAGGATTGTGTCGCCGGCGAAGTAGAGAACAAGGACGACGACGAGTTGGAAGATGGATTGACCAATGATTATCTTCCACATCTGAAAGAGTTAGTGGTGGTATTGTAAGGAGGTTATGGTAGACTTACGTTCATGGTAATGAGGGGCGCGGACTTGGGTTGGGGAGGTCGGTCGAGGATAGCATCGGTGGGAGGGTCGGTGGCCAGGGCCAGAGCAGCCATGGTATCCATAATGAGGTTGATCTGCCAAGGTTAGTATGGTAAGTTATCTGAAGATCTGTGTGACTTACCCAAAGAAGCTGAACAGCTTTGAGGATAGGCTCCATGTCATCACTGTACATGGAAGTGACGAAAGAGAGGATAACGGCAGTGATGTTGACGGTGATTTGGAACTTGACAAGTTAGCAACTCATTCAACTTCAAGTACAAGAAACATACCTGCAGAAACTTCTGCACTGCATCGTTGACAGCCCGTCCCCACTTCAACGCAGTAATAATCGAAGCAAAGTTATCATCCATGAGGATAATCTCAGAAGCTTCCTTCGCAACCTCGGTACCGGAAATACCCATCGAGAATCCAATGTCCGCTGCCTTGAGAGCAGGCGCATCGTTAGTACCGTCACCAGTCACAGCGACTGTTTCACCCAAGACCTTGAGACGCGTGACCAAGATGCGCTTGTCGTCGGGTGAAGAACGGGCAAGGACTTGAAGCCGAGGAATAACCTTGTCGAGCTCCTCCTCAGACAACTTGCGAAACTCGGGACCTTCCATCACGATACCATCGGTGAAGATGCCGCATTCTGTGGCGATAGCGCGGGCTGTGACGAGGTTATCGCCCGTAACCATACGTGTAACAACACCAGCGCGTCGGGCATTCTGTACAGCTTGAGGAACACCAGGTCGAACAGGATCTTGAATACCAACAATACCAAGGAGAGTCAGATCGACCAGGTTCTCAAGATCAGGCATCTCCTTAAAGTCCTTGTACACAAGTCCAATAGTACGAAGAGACTTTCTCGCAAAAGCCATGATAGCATCATCAGCAGCCTTGCGATCCAACCTCTCAACAGCACCAGTAGCAGGGATAACCTCAGTAGAGCAGAACCCAACCATAATCTCCGAAGCACCCTTGATGAGAACCCTGTACCCAGTGGGAACCTTGATCACAGCGAGCATGTACTTCTTGAGAGAGCTGAAGGGCTCGATGAGGACGATTTGTTCATTCGCTCGTGCTTCGGCGAGGGATTGCATGCCGAGATGGTCTTTGGCTAGTTGGAGGAGTGCAGTTTCGGTCTTGGAGCCGATGAAGGGAGCGTCGCCTTCGTTGGTGCCTTCGAAGGCGGTTGAGTTGACGGCGACGGATTGGGTGATGAGCTTGCGGGTGTCTTGGGAGAGGTTGGATGCCCAGGTTGGAATATCATCGGAGCCGAAGCTGGAGGATCCGAAGCGACCGGCGGTAACTGTCATTTTATTCGTAGTCTAAACGGTTAGTCAAGTTCACAACAGAGCTAGTTGAACTTACCAAAGTTCCCGTTTTGTCGGAGCAAATGCAAGTCGCGTTACCCATAGTCTCACATGCCCTGAGAACTCGAACGAGGTTGTTCTCTTTCAAAAGACGCGTCGTCGCAAAAGCCAACGCAAGAGTGACAGCAAGGGGAAGACCTTCAGGCACAGCAACAGCAATGATAGCAATAGCCACCACCAGTAGATCAACAAAGGTGGAAGCCTTCTCCTCAGCTGGTCGATCATCACCAGGGAGATTAGCACTGAAGCGGAAGAGAAGAATGAAGAACATGAGGAGTGAAGCACCACCACCGAGCTTAGCGATAGCAACAGCTAGGCCTTCGAGTTTCTTCTGGAGAGGTGTTGACTCAATGTCTGTTCGGACGGACATCATGATCTTGCCGAAACTGCTGTTGACGCCGACGGAGGTACAGAGGTATGTTCCCATGCCTTCGAGGACTCGAGAGCCAGAGATGATGAACGGATCAGGTTCTTTGGTGCGGGCTGGGTCATTGTCGAAGCACTGCGGACCAGGAGTCTTCTTCAGCGCATCAGACTCGCCAGTGACGGTCGACTCGTCGCATTTGACGTTATGACCTTGGATGAAAATACCATCAGTGGGGATCAAATCACCCGGTTCGAGATATAAAACATCGCCGACAACCACATCAGCGACATTAACAAGCATAGACTTGCCCGATCTCAGAACCTTGACCTCTCTGTCATCCTTCTTGGTGTTGAGCTTCACAAACGCTTTCTCTTTCTGCCAATCGTTATGCGAAGCAACAACCACGACAATAACGACAGCGCCGAGAATAGCAACACCTTCAACCCAGTCAACGGGGGTAGGATCACCAGGTTTGTGAGAAACACCAAAAGTTTCGTAAAGACCGAGAGCCAGAGAGATTGTACCAGCGACAGTCAACATGATGAGGACTGCTTCTTGGAATGTAATCCATGCAAGTCTCCAAATTGACTTTGGCTTCTTGGCAGGAAGTTGATTGCGACCGTATGTTTTGATGCGCGTACAATTCTGGTTGTTGAGCTCATCAACGCTAAGACCTGCATTGAGATCTACATTGAGACTCTTTGCCAGGCCAGACAGTCCGCCGAGGCCTTTAAGAACATCGAGGGATTTGGGGTCGAGTAATTGGTTCAGAACCTCTGGGCTGTGATTGAAGGGATTGTTGGGATCGTGAGGAAAACGCTTCTCGTTGCCAGCATCGAGATATTGGGGAATTTCAGCGGTGTTGATACTGGGAACAACGGTGGTATCACCAGCTGAAGAGATGGTACCAACTTCACTGATTGATCGCTGGCGCGGATCTAGCAGGGCCTTGGGGTCAAGATGGCCAGACATGATGCTAAGCCCTTGGCAAAAAGTAGTGAAAGAATATGAGTGAGCTCCAAACCAGTGAGCTGCGATGGGTGAGTCATGATGGTTGAGGACGTGGGGTATTTACAATTTATATCTATGGATGTTTGCTAGCATTTGCTGGAAGCTGCATTTTTGTTTGAAAAGCTTAGCTTGAGACTACAGGGGAGCTGTTGTCGGTACCAACAAAGAAGGTGTCGAGGTCCACCAATGGATCAACTCTATAAGATCTGATAAACGAAACATTTGCTTTAATCATCGGACAACGGAGTTCCGAGATCTTGATACGGCCAAGATCTACACCATGGCTGAAGTGGCAGCAAGGGAGCTCTTTTCCGCAACCAATGAAACAACGTGTAAGAAGCGGGTGGTGAGTTATGTAATCGGAGACGGAAATGAAATTGAGTGAGAGCTCTGACCATAGCTTGATCTTGTTTCTTGCGCATTGCACAGCCTCATTCGATGATACCGCCCAATCAAGCTTATTAAGTGACGAGTATGTGTTGTAATTATCAGATCCCCCCCCGCAATAAGTGAATCTCGCTTGTTGTTCAGCATTACGTTGTGGAATCGAGGTGCTGATCGATCGGCTGTAGCTTTACAGCATAAATGGAGACCTGTGATGCTACCCTGTAGCTGGGAGGCCTGTTTGACAGATCGAGATTTAGGATCAAGATGAAACGTCTGCTCGTTTGGCATCTGCAAGTTTATTCTGTCCTTTTCACCAACATTTCCATCGTCAATTGAGTGTCTTGAAAACAAAGCGGAGGAAGTTCGTTCTCCCCTCAAAGGCCTCAGCGGTAAATGCGCAAGACAATCACAATGATTTGATCTTGATCCCTGTCTCGCTAACACGATTTAGACAGATCCACGTGCCGTCTTATGCCAACTGTACACTAATAACACCAACACATTCTACCCCACGGAAACCCGCCTCTCCGTCAATCTCTCCCACGTCTCACTTCCGTCTCTCCGATTACATTCCCCATCCCGTCACTCTCATAATGCCTCCTCGACGAGCCTGCGACATATGCTATAAGCGAAAGGTAATAAAAACATGTTTTGTTTCCCTCCCTCACTTCACAATGACATCACCCAACAGGAGCAATTAAGAATTAACCCTGTTATAGATTCAATGCCTGATCAAAACTCAAGGTGATCCATGTGACTGGTGCGACAGCCAGGGGCTCACATGCACCTTTGATAGAGTGATCCAGAAGGACCCGAATAAAAGGTAAGCTTTGTTTTTGTGACCGCCAAGACCGAACCGTTCCATTGGGTGCTTCAGACTGATGCAATTAGAACTACATCCGACGTCGTCCAGGAATTATCACGCCGCGTGGAAACGCTCGAGGAGGCCCTTCAAACGGCGCTGTCTAATAGTACAAACATGTCGGTTGGAAACCCCTCACCATGGTCTGAGCCAACGAGCCTTCGCTTCGCTTCGTCTCCAATTAATCGCCAGCCGGTGATAAGTCCGATTGGAGTATCGCCTACAACACGATCAAAGCCTGGTTACAAATTATGCCGGTGTCATATCGGCACGAACTGGTATTTCAAAGGAATTGGTATTCTTTCAGACCGGGGCTGGCAGTGGATTTCAGACGGCGCAGGAGAGCGCGTATTCCTTGAGAATTTCGACATTTTCGGTAGTCCTGCGCCACCGCTTGGCTCTGTTTCAATTTCTGAAACACCGAGAGTTCTACCGCCGAGAGCTATCTGCGCCCATGTCGTTGAGTCATTTTTCAAGTCCAAAACGTCTGTTATCTTTCCATTTTTGGAGAGAGGCCTCTTTGAGGGGACGCTGAGTAGGGCTTTTGATGATGGGGTTGTTGATCTTGGACGGAGGGCGCCGGCTGAAGCTTGTCTTTGGGCTATGATTGCTCTTGTTGTTAGGACGACTGATGCTCAACAGTTGGGATTCTCTTTTGAGCCGAGGGATTGTGTGAATGAGGCCTCCCGTTTGCTGGGGATGTTGAGTGGCAATACCAGCTTGGATAGTTTGCAGGGAACCCTTCTTCTGGTAAGTGATCAATATCACCGGGTGTTGAAGATGAGGCTCATGAAAGTAGTGGGCAAGCCAGAAAACCAGAGGGCACTGCCGTGAAGCTGCCGTCAGCTTCGCAAGCGCGTGTCGCATGGTATGTGATCTCGGCGGTCATTTCCCTCTATCCAGACTCGCCATCTTTCCTCAGCACATTCCAACATTCGACGACCAAACAAGACTTCACATTCGAAGATTGTTCTGGATGTGCTACTGCTTCGACAAAGATATGCCTCTAAAAACAGACAAGCCGCCACTCCTGACTTCAGATCACTGTGACGTAAGTGATGCAGAAGACCAGACGTTATGGTACAGTCATCCACGAGATACAAACCTTGCAAAAATCAAGGAAAATGCAAGCCGACTTCTCTGTTCTCCAAGAGCGTTCAAGTACACTGAAGGTGAACTTCTGGCGCACGTTCGACAACTTGATGATGAGCTCGAGGAATGGCGCCTATTGGTTGATCCACGCTATCGACCGAGATTATCCATATTATCAGATTCATCATTCTCACTTCCCGCGACGATGAGTCTACAGGATCGCACATATCTCATAAACCTGCAGCTCGACTACCTTTTCACCATCATCAACATCCACACGCTGGTTCGAAAATGCGGCGACTTGGAAGAGAATCTCCCAGATGACCTCCACAGCGTAGTCCACTCTAGCGCCGATCTCTCCATCGAAGCAAGTCGTTCCATATTTCGAATACTCGACACGATAGTGGATCTCTGGAAAGAAGATTCGTTATGGATTGTTTCGCACTATGCGCCTATGGCTGCGATGCCGCTGTTTATGAATATTCTTATTCATCCGCTTGGTTCCTCGGCCGATAATGATTTGCATATCTTGTCGTCGATAAGCAATATCACGAGAAAGGTACCGTCCGACAGACTTCCGATGGAGGAGATTGAGCATATCCAGGAGATTAGTGAGTTTGTGATGGAGCTTGTACGACTTAGTCATAGTGCAGCGTGGAAGGTCAAAAGAGGAGAGAGGGAGCATGATCTTGATATTATTCATACATAGAATAATAAATGCAGTAGATTAATAGATGCTTTAATGAGCTACTTGGTGTTGAAGAAATGTAACAAATCTACAACAATGGTGCTGCAACATATCTGCTATAGCGATCTTCTTACACCCCAAGCAGCTGCAAATAAGGTTACTGATTGAGTCGTTATAAAGGTTTAATATATATCAATTGAGAAGATATTCTTAGTTGAGGCTTTCTATGTATAGCCTAGGCAGCAGGTTCTGCCTGAATCCTAAATTCATTGGGCTTTTTTGATATACTATCTTGATATCATAAGCTCAAACTATCGTGGTTGTTAAGACTTAGGCGAGAATTTACCAAACGAGGCATCCTCAACTGAGATAGATATTTTAGCTTTATTACCGAGCCTCCGGATTTCTACGGCACTAATCTAGGTTGCCAATGTCATTGCTTAGCCTTGACCAGATTACGCACTAAAACAATTCCGCGACACGAGAATGACTCCACCAAGTGATAATGACGCCGCTCGCCTACTACGGCAGAGTGGAGATAAAGGTTAAGTCGGTTATGCTTAAGTGTCTATAGGTCAACATGGTTGGTTTAGAGCTGAAACCAATTCCTTCAATCTGAGGACTGCATGAGGAAGTAGATCGCCCACTGTGGTTGACAGTCTTCGGAGCTATGAGCCTTTCGTTTAAAAGCTGGTTTTTTTCTAGGATGCCGCGTAACATCTGCCTCAGTGACATCATTCCGAACTCTTTGAAAATTTCTCTTGATGACTGAGGCAATTACCGTAGGAAAAAGGATGATAAGGCACAATGATCAAATTAACTCTATATGGACTTGGAAGAATAGATAACCACGTCGATTAGCCATACAATGGAAGATATTTGAGGTAGTGTGTACACTGTTGGAGAACCGAAGAGCTTGTCGCTGGGTCACGCTTGACAGTGGAGGGCGCTGAAAGAAGTTCATGAACAAATGATTCTAAATACGACTGTTAAGAACGCACGGCTAGCGCTGCTAATCATAGGGTTTTTACCTGCACGAATGATAAAGTTTCAATGGAATAGATTAACAATCAACATAGGCCCACTGGACTGTCAGAATTGTGGTGATTGAGGGTTGGGCAGCGCAAGATTAGACATCTAACCCCCATCATTACCCGCGACAGGACGGATATCCTCAACCGAGATCATCATGACCAAGACATTTAAAGTTCAAGTGCCGAACCAGCTCATCTGACGAGACTAACTCTCTTCTCTTTCCTACTGACATAATGTTCGGAGATTTCCCATTAGAGTTGTACTAGCAAGGAAATATGCTTGGCAACAAGGGCAGTCAACAACTACTGTCAGTCGATTAGCAGTTGTCGGGCGCGAAGACATGGGACGGGAAGAGAAGAGTGGGTAGCTGAAAAGCAGGGCGCCAGTAAACATACTCATCTCTTGTCGATCAGGCCCGCTCGGATGTAGATCTTTAGTGTTCATGACGTGGCAGCAGAGGGCACTGCTGTAACTTGTACTACCACTACACAGTACAACTCGGCGTCACTTGAGTGAGGACATATCGTCGTGTCATAGGACGAAGGCCAGTCAAACTGACTATCTAATTTGGTGTGAATAGTGGCAAGTGACAAATCAGTACTGTTTGTCGAGCTTCGGGAGAGTCTCAGCCACGTAATACTGGGAACGGGCTCCGGAAGGGGTCTTCTTGGCATCTTGGGGGCTAGAAACTTTGAGGCTTATCTCTGGGCATATTATACGGGTTGTATGCAATTTGGTAAACCTAAGAGGGACACAAACTGAGGTATAAAAGGACTCTCATATCGCCCTGTTGAGTCTAGACATCTTCAACTCAACAATTACTTCCTCTCCTATCACCTGCCTATCTATCCCTCCGTACAAGATGCATATTTCCAACTTCTTTATCATTGGGTCACTTATGACTGCTGTCCAAGCCTTCACATGCCCTCTCCACCAGTACGGACAATGCTACTTCGTTGATGGAAACCCAGTTGGCAGTCAGCAGCGCTGTGCTATCAAGTGCGAGCCAAAGTTTGGACACGTCAACTGCGTCTGCCCAGACTACTACCCAAAGAACAACAAAGGCTGGCCGTACTCCGGAAAGCACGAGTGTATTCTCGTTGGCCAGTATAACGGCCGACACAAGTGCTACGACTAAGTGGCTTTTGATCATTTTGGATGACCTTGCGGGTACGTAGCGCAAAGATATTGATAAGCATAAGAGATAAGTACTAACCTTTTCTTCTTCCTTCTAGACAGGCCTTTGTGCTGGTAGAAATAGTTACTGCAAAGAATGCAAGCTAGAATGATCTTGATATCAACCATATATGAGGTAACAAATAGAGAAATGAATGTCACAAAATTCAACGGTTCTAAGGTAGATGTTGGGAAATTCTGGTAGAGTTGTTCAGCATATGGATGGGCTTTACGTTTCCCGCTTGGCTATTTGTATCATATACAGGCAACAAGGTCTTAATTCATAACTTATATTTGTTCGTCTGCTACTATCAGAATATCACTAGACTAGTTCCCGCCAGGAGGCAATCCTTGCATAGGTGAGCTAATGAGCGACCGGAATCTTCTATCTTGGCGTATAAAGAATGGGTCTAAGGTGAAATGTTAAACTTAAAAAAAAAAAAAAAAGCATAAGAGATTAAGTTACTTACTCAGTAGTTGTCTGTTCAGTCAGGAAGAGAAATTACTCCTCGCCCATAAGGTGAGACAAATCCCGAGGACACTTACGTCCACTGCAAATCCATTCTCCCGCAACCTTCCTACAAGAACACTGCCTCTTCTCAAGCCCCATCTCCTCAGCAGGAAGACTTCTAGGGCACTTGGGTCCACCGCAAAGCCACTCATCACCAACCTTGTGGCACGAGCACTGTCTCTTCTCAAGGTGAGTCTCCTCAGGGAGATCTCTGGGACACTTGGGACCGCCGCATAGCCACTCGTCACCGATCTTGTGGCATGAGCATTGTCGGGGAACGAGGTCTCGCTTGACCTTGTCGTAGCACTTCTTACCGGTGCAGATCCAGTCGTCACCGACTTTCTTGCAGGTGCATTGGCGGGCTTCGAGTTGGCCTTCGGGGGCCGGGGCTGCGATGGCGAAGGTGGCGAAGAAGGCGACAGCGATGGGGAGGAACTTCATTTTGGCGGTTTATGGATTGGCTTGAAGTGATTTTTATGATGTTTGAGCTGTTTGAGTCTGAGTGTCAACTGAAGCTCTTGATGGTGAGAGCGTCGTTCTTTTATACCTGAATATTCACCATCAACACCACGACATTCAACCTCCACAATCAATGCGATAGCCCGATCAAAAGATCCCAGAAAATTTTATCCAAAATAAGCCAAGACATTTAGCATTTTCGGAAGTCGGGTGCAGTGATAAGTCTGGCACTTTTGCTACATCTGCTCCTTTTGCCTAGCGTCTAAACCCAAAGCGGAAGGTGAAGCAACATCAACCCGCCGCTGCATTTGTTACCATGGCATTGGAGATGCTCAGCGTCGTATTTGATAAGTATCGACTGATCGAGACTAGTTGGGGGCCGAACCTGAGGTTATTCTCATCATGTTGTTAGTGATGCTTTTGTGGCGGAATGGTCCTAGGCGGATGGGATTTATGTTGCCAAGGAATCCTTCGGCGGGAAGAGCATACGGACTAAACGAAAACTACATAAG